>DVQP01000642.1:0-20611 GCA_018231745.1 Danaus eresimus
ATAGCGAGGGGAACTAGAGCAGACATTGTAAAGTCTTGCCTTAAAAGTTCCCCATGATGGAAGTAAGTGAACATCCTCAAATTAACTACAAATATGAGAGCACATTTCGGGGGAGGTAGTATAACTTTTCCTTCAAAGTTACTTTTAATAGGAGACGGAGAAGTACATCATTTTGAAAATAAAATTGTAATTGATACTTTTTTCATACGAGGTATACGTGAAGTAATTAGTGCCTCTTCTCTTCAGTAGGTTTGTGCAAAGGCTTGACAATGTCTGGAAAATTCTTGAAGAATCCCGGACAGCACACGCTCTATGTTCCTGCTATGCTCTTTGCATGTTCTGTCCATGATGATAATGTTTTCTAAATAATCCAAACAGGCTTCTCCAATCAATCCAACGAGCACCAATTCTGTTAATCTCTCAAAATTCGCGGAGATGCACAGTCCGAAAATACTATTTGGATGGCAAAAGTTGACACAAAACCGCTTGCTTCAATTCCATTTCTTCACCAGCATTGCCGGAGAACACAACAGACTTGATAGGCGCTCTATGACACCATCCCTCATCATTCCTTCAATCGCTTCCATCTCGCGTGCAAGCGGTACTCTTCCTGGTCGTTGACATATGGGTTATTCACTGCCATTGTTAATCTTATGTTGAACTAATACGTCTTTACGATATCAACATCGTTGATGAGAAAACATCAGAATACTGCAGAAACAGAATTCTGCAGAAACTTTCCACAGTCCCTTGATAATGTTGATACGTCAGAGTTGCAAAGTTGCTGCCAGGAAGGTCTTGACATTCCCGCATCCAGACAAATTCTTCATAGGTTCTAATGACGACCCCCTTCCCAATTACTTGCTCTCAGGTACAGTAAACGTACTGTAACGATATCAGCAGCTCTCACCAAAGTTAGAGCAGTTTTCCGATTTAGATATACCAAGACCTGCACCAATAAAAGACAATGGCCCACCACTACCTTTTATTTTTATTGGCGACAAAGCATTTGCCGTCAACAATTTCATACAACGGCCATTTAGTGGAAAGAAAAAATTATCTACCGCCTGTCACGTGCACGCCGGTACATCGAGTGTACATTTGGTATTATGACAAATAAATGGCAAATATTACATCGGCCATTAAATGTGGAAATATCGTTTGCAACAGATATTGCTAGGGCTATTTGTGTTTTACATAACTTTGTTCAACGCGAAAAAACCACTAAGCATGGTCAAGCAATTCGAGTTAGGCCAGATCAGCCACAAAGTTTCCAGAATTTGTCAGCCACAACAGTCCGCGACAAATTTACGGACTATTTTGTAAGCCCAATAGGACAAGTATCGCGGCAAAACAGTAAAATATAAATGATACTAATTGATTACATTATAATATAATAAACTGTTTATTGTTGTAACTGCAGTATTCTTTTCAGCTGCTTTTTTGTTTTAAAATCGGTAATAAATTTTTCACATGAAACATCCCAAGCCGTTATTTTCTCCAAGCGATTAGAATACTTGTCACATTTACAATTCCAAACGGCGGGCTGCAACTCTATTTCATTTATAAAATCTTCTGTATTTAAATCATCCACAATTAGGTGGGTATGCACGGTAACGTATAAGAAACACGATGCGATCACAGCACTAGCGAACAACGACTGAGACAGGTTGTTGCCGTTCCGCCGACGGACGTGCGCCGCACTGCTGTCTTTGCGTCGAAACATTTTGTATGAAAAATCAAAACCGCCCGTGCGCAGTACAATACCCGGACTGCAGCAGTTCGGCACCGATCGTCTAAATTAAAAGCGCCCTTAGTTGTGGCCCTGGTACTGTAGGGTGCAGTGGTAGAAGTACTGTAGGGTGGACATTAGCCACTTGCCACCAAAACGTAAATTTACCTTTAGCATAAAATGAAGGGCGTGTCAAAACCGAAGTTAATTTAAGACCACGCGACTTAAGCACAATAGCTGGAATACCATCTGGACCGTTGGACTTCTTAACGTCAAGGGGCAACAGTGACAGATCTCATTGATTCTATGAAAGTGCTCTTTGTTTGCTTTAGCAACTCCTTCTAGCGAGACCTGGAAGCATGATCATAACCCTTATTCAATTTCGAGGTCTCGGGGTCTTTATGGTTAATGTCGCAGTTTAATATTTCAGGTGGTTCCAGCGTAAACTCTATGAATAACGGAGCTGGGAATGATACATTCCATTAGAATTGTATCAGCATTGTCGTTCATTCCAGTCGAAGGATCTTCAGAATAAAAACAAAGCTACCTCCAGGGGTAAACAAATCGTCTCCCAGGTAAACGGGGAGTTGTTGTTTTCCCTAATTGTCCCTCGGAGTTCACCAGGCCAAGGTCAGATGACCCAAGGGGTGTATTGATGGACACCTGAAAGTAGTACGAGAGAGGGATCAGCAGAATCTCTAACAAGGAGAGCGTGCGGTCCTCTACATCCGGGACCCGAGTTTACTCTGGCACCAGTTAAGTTAAACGATAAGCCAAAGCAAAGTTATTTGTGTTTTTTTCCTGCTTGTTCCTTCCATTCGCAATGGTGAGCGTTAAGTCGCCTAGAAGAACCATATTTATTTATATAGTTAACATGAGATTAAAAATGCTCTAGATATATTGTTTTCACTCTTGTCGATGGCCCTTCTAAAACAATTTCAACACTACAATAGCCGGATATATGGTCAAATTATATTTTCAACTTGACTGATGTAAATGAAACTATGATTTCCTTATTTGTTATATAGCATTGATACTTCACTCCATACTGAAACTACTGTCAGTCCTTTATACGCTAGCGCCCAATGCTGCAACGGGCTGAACAAATTATAAATTATTTCAATTTTCTGCTACTCGCAATATTTAAATTAAAAATATTTAAGAAAAAATTATATACTTTATTTTTATATTATTTATTTAATTGTATATGTATAGTAATGAGGAAATAATTCGAACATACATGTAAAATTAGAGATAAGATCTTATAATAATTTTTAATTTGTTTCATTCTTAAATTGCCATTTCGATTATATAATTAGTAGTTATTTCAAAATACGTTTTCTCAAATTTTATTCGTGTACTCAAATGTATATTATTCCATTAGTACTATACTATTAATATTCTTTTTTTTTGTATGCTATGATCTCAAACTTGCCTATATTTTCTGACAGCTGTCAAGCTCACGAAATTGGCGGGATAGAAGCGTCAAGCGACGTGCCTTAGAACTGCTAGAGTCGTAAACAAAAATAAAATGTTGTTACTGTAGTGTAAATTGCACATTGTGCTATGTCCGGAGTAAAGTTCTATGTGCTGGGAGGTGGACGATGGAGGGAGCTAGACATGTCGTCTGGTCTTGTGGAAGGCTGGGGTCCAGCGCGGTTTCTGGTGACCCGCGGGGGTCTGCTAAGGGCTCAACGACGAGCCTCCGTGTTGAGAGGGTTGCGGGCTCTGGCGGCTGGCAGGCCTTCCACCGTACATGATGGACCGACGCTCTCACAGATCAGGTTTTCTAATGATACCCAATATCCAATACATTTTAACGTAACCGGTCTAAAGTAAAGAACAAGAAATAGTAGTATTGTTATCGCTAGCTTGAAAATTACCTCCACTGTTTACAAGAGCTGTATCAACTATAAAACATTTAGTATTTATACTTAAATAACCTCATAATAGAAAATAGACGGGATGTTATGTCTAAAGTTTGAAGACTATAACATGCACTCCTTTTCGAACTCCACTCGTGAAACTATACAAACAAGTTTACAGCAAGGTTTAAAATCACTCACATTTGTTAATTAGGTTCCAGTTTATCTCCAAACTTAAGTCTCGGATTTATCCAATTTGAAACAAGTTTTATGTGATTTTTCAATACAACTAGTGTCTTAATTTGACTGCTTACTGTTATGTTATGTACATATAGAAACAAAAAGCATTTTGTTGTCCTTCTCAATGTATTAAAAAATGTTTTTGCATACATTACAAATTACTATTACATGATGAATGTCTCCGTATCATTAAATTGACTTTATTTAAAACCTTTCCGTGCTGCTTGCACCTAACCAACAACAGTTTCAAAATTAGGGAATGGCCATAGTGTACTGAGCTGTCACAGACAATACATAAATGATTATAGGGTTTAAAGAGTTTTACTTCCAAAATTCTCATGGCAATGTTTTTTCATGTTGCTTTTCACATAACGACCGTGCAACTGAAGATCCGTATGAAGGTTGAAGTATCTGATGTCTACAGTTATATTACAGAAAATATAACAATTCCTATATAGGTCATACAATCATTAAATTAATAGATTTAGCATGTATACAAATAAATAAAGTCCTACTGTCCATCTGTAATAAATTGACCGAAACATAGAAATGTTCTGGTTCCTCTGTGGATCATCTCAATTGAATTTAAGAGAACTATGAGTGGCGGGTAGTTGCCGTCATGAGGAATAACTTGGACAGATTTTATTAATATATCTAATCAAAAACACATTTCTGTGTAGACAGGGTCGGGCGTACAGCTAGTATTGTTATATAAAAAAATATGAATTTCTCCTTTGAGATGAATGAGATCGGTATATAATATGTATGTTTCAGACGCGACTCCATGTCTCAGCCGAAGCCCCGCCGCTCCGCTCGTGTGCCCTACGACCCGTGCCACGTCCCGTGCCACGCTCTATGTCGTCCACAACACTACCGGTGAATGGAACTTATATATAAATAATACGTTTAAACAATCTAATGTATTTAATTATGTGATCCAGTTCTCAACTAAGACAAAACCCGATGTACTGTGACGTCTCTGATAGCATCTGATTGTACTTTTGTTTATTAAGGTGCGGCCACAATCACTTGTACAACGAACAGACGTCCGCACTTCCCGCGGCCGGTCCGCGAGTCTCACACGCCTCGGTACAGGTTGACCTCACTCCGGAGAGGCAGACACACACAGTCGAGGAGACGACGCGGAGAGACAAGGGCGACATCTCGCACAGACCACAACACACCGATATCAAGATCACTCACAGGACCCGAGACGACCGACTACAGACACGGGCACGTAGCGACAGGAAGACGAGCCACTCGGAGGCGGAGCACGAGAGGGAGGGGAAACGGAGGGAGGGGGGAGTGTGCAAGGAACTGATCATTACCGAGGAGGACGTACTGCTGTTGAGAGACTTCCTCGCGAAGGACAAGAAGAACGTGTTCCAAGTAGACCTCGAGAGCTTCGACGCCGACGACGCGTACAAGAGACGCGTGTTCTACAGGCTGAACCCGCTCGTCAGCATGGAGCGGTGTGCGCTCGGCCCCGGGCGGGGGCGGGCGGCGAGCCCCGGCTCCGTCACGCGCAAGGACTTCATGTCCACCCTCGGCTTGAAGGAGGTGGACTCGGAGCAGCACACGGGCACCTCCTACACGGCGAGGAGGAGAACGCGGGCCGGCGGACACGACAAGGAGAACAGGGACAAGGACACGCGCACCAGGACACGGGACGGGGCGGCCGGGGTGCTGAGAGACGGCTCCGGCAAGACGAATAGAGGCACGGACGGCAGACACGACGCGGGGCAGGCGGCCGAGCCCGCGAGCAAGCGGTGAGGAGAGGCCACGCTGAAACACGGCGCCGGCTCAAGGAGCACTCGATAGAAAAGACTCATTTTATTCAACTTGTATACTGTCAGCCTTAATGCTTCACGGGCGGTAACAGTCCGCTAGTAATGTTGCTCAACTAGATCTAACAAGACGTCCCCCGGCCTTCGTAATAAATACTTTATTGGCTTGCTGTGTAATGTGTGTGTGTGTGTGTCAGCGGCAGGGCGTGTCGGGAGTACAGCGCGGAGGAGGACGCGGCCATCGTCCGCCTGGTGTGTGACGGAGCGCGGGGCGCGCGGGTCAACGGCAACACGCTCTGGAAGGAGCTGCAGCTCGACCACCTGCGACTCACGGGACACGGTGACCGCTCCCGAACACTACACACACTACACTCATGTGTGTGTCGTGTTTGTTTAATATGAAATAACTCAACTGATTTCGAAGACACTCCCTATCCTAATATATAAATTATAATGTGTCCCGTTTTATGCGGGACACGACACGGCTGTTGTTTGTACCCCCCTCCCCCCCTCCATGGCCAGTCAGTGGTAGTATATAAGCGGCGTCCCGCAGCCCGGTCCTGGCACTCGCTCCGTAACCGCTACCTCCGCTACTTGCTGCCCTCGCTGCCGCGGCTGGTGCCTCCGAGCGTGGCGTCCCGCCTCCGCGCCGCAGCGGCCGCGGGGGAGATCAAACGCGGGTCGCGGGCGCGGCCGGCCGACAGCTCGTTCCTCCGCGCGCCGGCCGTGTCCAGCGCGTGGTCCCGCCGCCGCCGCTCGCCGCCGCGTGAGTCCCCTCCGCCCCTCTCTCCCTCTCACACTGCCTCCGACTCCTCCGCCCCCTTGTTGGACGCGAGCAGAACGAGCGGACGGAATAGAACTGAAGGTAAAGCACATTACGATAATCTATAAATATAAATGCAATTGGAGGGTCCGTTTGTAATATTGGAATAACCGTTTTCCTACATGTATAGGGTGCATACACCACAATAACATTATTTACAATTTTTGTTTGTCTGTCTCTTTGTTCCGGCTAATCTTTGAAATTTAGCGTTATCACGCGGTAATGGGAGACGGGGTGCATATGGCACTTAAAAGATTATATTATGTTTTTATTATGCAGACGGAGTCGCAGGTAATAGTTAGTATTAAAATTCAAATTAAATTAAAACCGAAGAATTGCTCGAGGCGTCCCGGGACTCGAACCTACCATCTCTAGAACGTCTCGTCCAGTCAGTCTCGCCGCCGGGTCTATCGCTATCCGTGTTATCGGGACAGGGGTGACAAGCGCCGTTTTGTAAACTATATTTAAGCAGCTGTGTCTTACATGAAGCCTCGCTCACCGGCCGGACGTGTGCGGCGCGTGTCTTCTATATTGTATACTAATAATTTATAAGTTGAATAACAATGTAGTCCTACGAGTCAAAGCCTCTGTCTGTATATAACGCAGAGTCAGTGGTGCTCCGCTCGCGCGCCGTCCCCCGCACGCCGACCTACGACGAACTCACGAGGAGATTCAACGAGCGACACGCACACGACGCCTCGGCCTCGCCGGCGACGGAGCGCCGCGCCTCCCGGAGACTGCGCGCCGACCACGCCGCAGCCCCACACAATCCCCACGCGAGGCGCCTCTACAACCACGCCCAGTGACGGACTTTATCGCACTGTATTTGTTCATATCGTTACTTTTAGTATATTTTTTTCAAAACTTAATATATGTAAAGCAATCTCTCTGAGTGTACCAACTCGCTATCTGTAGTGTTTCCCCGACCCTTACCACAAGTCCGCACCCTCAGACTACACACAGCTTACGGTCACCGCCGAGTGTGCAGTCCGAGGGTCGCGCGGTAAGGCTGCTGACTGAAAGTGTTCTTTGTTTAGTGTTTAGTCGAACCGATAATTATGTTGGTGTATTGAATGTTCCAATAAACGAATAATGATCCAGAGCTTGTTGATTCACATCCGGTCTCATCTCCTGGCACAGGACTGACGGTCTGACCGAGCTGGCCGACTGCCACTTAACTTTACACAATTTAAAATTATTAAATATTGACACGTTGACATCAAATGTTAGCGATAATTTGAATCTAATGTTATAACTGTATACTATATGTATCCCAAGTTATTTTAAAAATGCAAGTCCTAGGACTCGGGAAAAATAAAATCTACATTCAGTACACTGAAAGATCGTAGTCGTTCAGAGCACAGTATGTCTGTATGTGTAGGTCGAGAAACCCTTAGCACGACCACAGACAACACAACGACGGCGCGCGGCAGAGGACAGGGAAGTAACACACGCCAATAAAACATAACTTGTATTTACACATGTACAGAATAAACAGAGACGAGGCTCCTTACATAGCATTATAAAGGCGCCTCACACAGTCGCCAGTATCCCGTGTGTAGGGCGCCCTACGTAAACATAGCATTAAAATTCACAAAATATAATATGCACCGGTCCGGTAATATTAAAAATGAATTACGCCGTAACCCATACATCAGTAGAGGAGTCCGACGAGATATGGAAAGACGGTTACAGAGAATCTATTTGAAGTAACACCAAGTCTCCGAGACGACACCAGCCGGCGCGACACGTCAGCTCCCTAAGCACAGCCTACGTCTATAATACACACCGCTTCTGAAACGATCCTCGGGACAGCCAGTAGCCAGTGCACTAAGTACTGTAACGGACATTACAGACAGTGAAGCACATCACAACACTAATTTATTAATTAGGAAATCGGTCAAAAACACCAAATAGACACTTACACCCGGCGGTGTACACACGCTTACACCACCGAATGGTGATATTTATCTTGTGAAGTGTCACGTAATATAATCATGAAGCGTCTCCTACACCAGCTCCAGCACCTTGATGGCTCCCTGGCTGTTGGCGGCCAGCAGCGCGGGCCTGTCCGCGGCTCGCCTCCAGCAGACGGCCGACACAAACTCCGCGGGCTCCTCGTCCCGCCTCTCGCGCTCCAGGAACCCGCGCACGGCGTCGAAGCGATGAGCCAGCAGCGGCCGCGAGAGACCCGCGTAGTAGACGTACAGCGCGTTGTTCTCCGAGCCGCACGCCACGTACTTGCCGTCCGTGGCGAGACCCACGAAGTTCTTCTCATTGGTGTGTCCGGTGAAGGAGCGCACGCACCGCGGGGACTCCACGCGCCACAGCTTCAGTTGGGAGTCCGTGGACGCCGACACCAGCGTGCGGGCGTCCACGAACTTCACGTACGAGACGGCCTTGCGGTGGTCGCGGAAGACAGCCAGCGGAGCCCGAGGCGCGCGCAGGTCGTAGTAGTGCACGCAGTGGTCTGCCGAGCCGAACGCCAGGTGGCAGGAGGAGCGCGGGTTGAACCGGACGCAGCACACGTTGAACTTGGCCTCGAGCGTGGCCACCGACCGCTCGGCGTTCAGCGCCCACAGCTTGACGCGCGCGTCGTCCGAGCCCGAGGCCAGCAGGCGCACGTCGGCGCGGTTGAAGTGCACCGACCAGCAGCGCTTGTCGTGCTCCTGCAGCGCCCGCGTGCGCACGCCGGCCGCCGCGTCCCAGACGCTCACCGTGCCCTCGTAGTCGGAGGACGCCAGCACGTTCTTGTGGTAGGCGTTCCAGGACACGCAGGATATCTTGTGGGAGCACTGCATTTCGGCGCACGGGTAGTGCACGTCCACCGCGTCCCGCACCACCGCCTCGAACTCGAACACCTTGATCCTCTTGGTGACTCCGGCGATCGCGAAGAACTCCTCGTCCTTGTCGAACTCGATGGTGGACACGATCGTGGAGTAGTTGATGGCGTCGCTGCAGTACGACAGCGTGGCCAGCGGGCGCAGGGAGCGGTAGCGGGTGAACGCGGCGAGGTCTTCCCGGAAGGCCTCGAGCCCTCCGAAGCCGCCCTCGCCGCCGCCGGTGCCGCTCCCGGGCGCGGCACCCGTGCCGCCGACGCCGGTCGGCGGCGGAAGCGGAGCGCTGGGTGGGGGAGGGTCACCCTCGGGCGCGCGTTGGTCTCCGGCGGCGCTGGAGGCGCGGGTCTCCGGGGCGGAGGCCTGCTGGGGCACCACGTCCGCATCCACCAGCGTGCTGGAGGAGCCGGCGGGAGGAGGACAGGACGGGGGGGCGGTGGAGGAAGACGCCGTCGACGGAGGGGCGGCGGGGGCGAGCGGGGCGGGAGTCGCCGCTCCTGATCCGGGGAAATATAACTCGTCTGCGCGGTGGGCGAAGTAACACTGAAACAAATATGCAGAAGAGATTGCCTTCCTTATTTGGTTCCTTGTCGTAATATTTCTTACAAAAATCTTTTGCTCCATCTTATGTACCTGCACAAAGTCGTCGAAGTGTGCCGCGAGTCTTCTCCACCGCGCGGCGAGGGCGTCTCCCCCTCCCCCGCTGCCGGTCGCCGACGCAAAGCTCTCCTCCTCTTCGTTAGGGGGACTCCCTAACAGACAGCATTAATGAGTGAAATGTGTTGACCAATCCACAAGGATCGTCGCGGCGCTCTACTCACGAGGCACGTCACCGAGCTCCCCGAGCCGCGGTCGAACATCCCTAAGGTCCCTGGGATCCGCATCGCCTCCCAAACCCGCCGCCCCCGCCCGCAGTTCCCGCAGCACAGCCGACACGTGCTCCATGTCCTGTACACCGGCACACGCTCAACACACACTCCCAAATAAGAATATACAACAATGATATACACGTATGTCTGTATTATATGGACCTTCTTAACCAGCGTTGCCTCCCTGGTGAGTTGGTCGAGCTGATGTGTTCGGTGCCTCAGAAGCTGCGCTAGGAATTCGTAAAGCAGTCGGTGGTGTGCGGCCGCGGACTCTGCCTCCAAGAGACGCTTCCTCCGCGTGAGGACGTCCAACATCCCCTCCACGTCTGGGAGGGCGAGATGGCGCGCCTCCGATGCCAACAGCGCGCGCAGCCGGTCGGCGTCTGCGGCACTGGAAGGGGAGCCGGCGGCAGTGGGACCGCTCACAGCGGGAGGACGCGAGCGAAGCCGCCGGCGAGCAACTAGTTCGTTAAGGAGGAAGTTTGGGAAGTAGTGGTCCCGACCGGCGAGCGCCGCGCCGCATTTAGGGCAGCGCCGGTGGAGCTCCACGGACTTGGCGATGCAGGAGTAACAGAACGAGTGTCCGCAGCGAGTCACGTAGGCCTCGTCGATGAGTTCAAAGCAGACTGGACACAACAGATCGCAGTCTTTGTCCTCCAGCGAGCCGCCCAGCCCGCCCAAAGCCGCGGCCCCCGCGTTTAGTGCCGCCGAACCCGACATCATAGACCTCTGACCCCAGACAGATATACACAATCACATTTCATGATATCACAAAGCCATTACTACGAGTCAGTATCACCATTTTCATATAAAACTCAATAACTAAAGAAAAATAATTGAAAACATAATGAAATCAAAATCTATCTTGACTAGAGCAGATACATCAAGTGTCTGTGTCTTTTGATAAGAACATTTATTATTTTCAGAACTTTTAAACAAAGTTAATGGATACTGTGATAATTTTTTTTTTTATATTTCTTATCATCTTATTTTTAGCTGTAAGTGGATGACCATTTTTCTCTGAAAGACCATAAGCCAGAATAAAAAATATAATATAATAGTTTAACAAAACTAAAACACACGCTTTTAGGAGAAAACCGAACTAAAAAACAGAAAATAATTTTTTATAAATTTATTTTAAAAAAGCGTATGGTGATTTTTAAGATATTAGTGAAATTATAATCACTCTACTCATGTGTGTCAATAAAATATTTATAACTATTGACACCATGCATTCCACGCTTTTTGTTTTAAATAAATTTATTAAAATTTATTTTCCATTTTTTAGTTCGGTTTTCTATAAAAAGCGTGTTTTTTAAACTATTTTTATTTTCTACTTTTTAGTCTGGTTTATTTATAACAGCATGTTTTTTCGACTATAGATGAAAATTATATAAATGAACAAAAATCTTATTCAGAAAATTGTAAAATGGAATAATTTTATCAAATTAGTGTATTGTCTTCAATCCTCAATAAATCTACAAAGTTTGAACGAAATCTGGCCGTTTAAAGTGGATCAAAATCGCGGCCAAAGAAGTTGCTTACAAACAAACATATAAACATACATGTGAAGCTAATAAAAAGCGTGTAATATCTTTGTGCCTTTGTTAAACAGTTTTAAAAAATGTAACAAACTAAGTAGTCACAAACTAATAATATAATCAGCTGTCTTGATTGTGGGACCTCTTTGATAGATGGTGTGTATAATAAATTTACAAGTTTGAGGTAAACAAGCAATGTTAAACTGTTAAAGATCATAATATCAGGGTACAAGCTATAAAGAAGTGGTCACAATACCTTTAACATGCATTGAAACTGACCTAGCCATCTTTAAATAGTACAAACAAACTAAACATATTGAATAAAGTCAAAAAGTAAACTAAAACATTCTGAGTAACATAGCTCACATGCCTTCATAGAGAATATTAGGAGATGAAACCTCTCAGCATTCAATGAATTCACCGTGTGAGTGCCAGGTCCATCGTTGCAGGCAGAGGAGCTTCAACAGTGCCTGGGCCTTGCGACCCAGGTGTAGGTTTAAGGGGACTATCTAACGCGCGTTAAACACTCACCTCCACTGTCCAAGCTCCTCTCCCTACCTAAAACTCATGTAACGTAACCCGAGCTATAAGACAGTGCCCTAAAATGTCTTCCATAACATAAACTGTAGACACTGTTTATTATAGAACAAAAGTATGTATAAATACATAATATGATACTGTATTTAAAAAAATAAAACAAGCGAAAAAAATAAAGGAAACAAATATAAAAAATATATATCCGCCCAAACAAAACGCTGAAAGAGGCACTAGGTCAGTTATAAATCTAAAAACATGATAGTTTCAATGAAGGTATATGAATAAAAATCTGAAAATTCTCCGAGCTTAGTTTCACTGTACAAGATCTTGGTAAGGATACTGTGAAGATGTGTGTGTGTTGTAGCTCCTAGAGAATATATTTAGAAAACGATCAATACTCAGTTGGTGTGTAATGAAGTGTGTGATTCAACCTAATTAACGGGTCAAGTTGCAGTTTTATTCATATTATAATAATAATATATGCGTTAAGTAAATATTAACGCGGGAATTGAGGAATCGATGACAGCTGTAAATTTAAAAGAGTCAAAACGGAGTTGGAAGTCAAATAATACTCACCGAATGATCAGTGGTGAGAAAACTGCTTCAAAATCATGCCCTTTGTATAAGGTCGAGCGAGATCTTTTACTTCGATGCTGTTCTTATGATCGAGGTGCTTGGGACCACTTCAGATTAACACATCAATTAATTTCTTGTTAAATATACCATGATATAAAGAAACTATTATATTTTGCTTGCTAGAAGCCAATGTCGGTTTACTTTTAACATTTATACTGAAACCCATCACTGAACCAAAAATCACTCCATATTACTAGAATTACATGGAAGCGGAGCGTTCACCCCGAAATACGAATATTCTGACATTTGATTGCAATGTTACTATTACTTTGAATTTTTAACATTTAATAACTCTTTCTTTGATCCTACTAACATAATAACATATTTTCGTTTATACGAAGTATAAAAAAATATTATATGAACATGATGAGATGTGTAAATTTATAAATGACTATGATATATAGCAACATTGTAATAAAACAAAAGTGCGCCCTCTTGTATGAAAACTATGCATCACCAAATGAACCACTTTACCGGCATTACTAGTTCTGTGGGCTAACTGTTTGACCATGACAGTATACGCCATTTTGCAATTATTACAGAAGGTTGCATTATCTTTCGTCAACAATGTAATGTTCTATGTGAAATGTTTGATGGATTTTAACAGATTTTGTGATGTTTGAGGACCAGTTTGGGTTTATATAAAGCCAATAGGATTATGGAGGATTCCACCGAACCGGTCAATGTCAGTCCTGGTAAGTTTAGTGACTTAAAATCGAGCTACATAAAGTGAGTGTTCTATGTACGAGGTCGTGTAATGGTAGCTTTCCCGGTTTCAGAACTCTACTTTTTGATAGCGAAATTTCTCTCCGGTGGACCTCTGAAAGAGACTGCAAAGGTAAATTGAATGAGAACAGTCATCGTGGTGATAATATGACATTGGAAATATTAAAGTGTATGTTTCTTTTTGACAGACTTTGTTGAAAGAGCTGGCGAGCGCGGAGGTGAGTAAAGCTCTGCCTAGTAGTGCCGGGCTTAGTCCTTATTGTTGTTTTGGTCGCGAGGCACGTGGTGGCGGCTGTCAAACTAAGTGAAACTTTACACAGAAGTTTGTATGCGCTTTCCTGTTTCAGGTGCTACCGCAACGTATTGACTGGGAGGGCAACGTTCATTCACAGTCGTACGATGAACTGGTAAGACACAAACTTTTTACCGCCAAAACTTGTGTTTATTTACATTTTTTGACGAGTTAAGCGAATGGTATACAATAAATTGCGAAAAAAGACAAAATTTTCATGTTTTGTGTTATACATAAAACTGATCGCTAAATTACGATGGAAAAGCGAGAAAAATATTTTGGGCATGTTTAAGTTATTATTTTCGAGCAATTTGCTTTTTTGCAAAAATATAGTTGTATAGTGCATTCGATTTGAGTGATAATGTAAATCGGGACGCCACCGTCCTTGTCTAACATAAGGTAAACTTGCTTTCTCATGTAGTGTCGTCTTGCTCTAACATCCGAACCAAGACATAGACGGCTTTTATTGGTCGTTGCTGAACGAATAAAAACGAATATGTTAGCAATGGCCGTTGGTCGTTTTAAGCGGGAGAGTACGAACTCATACATGTTCTATAATGACAATATTGAATACATTGTAAAACACGAAAATTTAACAAATTCGGGTTTAATTTTGTTCTATTACTTATACTAAGTTATTTTGCAAGATAATTTGTATGTTGTTACTGTTCCAAGGATTCACAATACTCCGAGATATCATGGAAGCATTTGGTATTCGTCTGCGAACGAGCCCTGCAACTGGCTCGCTACTCGACAGCACCCGCTATCGCTTTGCCAGGACCAGAGAACACGGCACAGATCGCACTTCAGAACGGAGTGATACAAAGTCAACCCACGCAGATACAACTGAAGGCCCGACTGTCGCTGTTGAGCGAGAGCTTGACTCGTCCACCTCCCAAATATGCCTCGTTCAAACAGGACCACACTCTCGGTTAGTATTAAGTAGACGATATATGAAGCAAGGTCTCATAACCCGTCTCAAGAGAAACGAAACCTAAAAAATGATTTTTTTTTGTTTTAGTGCGTCGTCTGGTGTGCCGCGAGCTGGGTGGCGGCGGCGGGTCTCGCGCGGGCTCCGCGGGCGGGGCTGGACCCGCGCCGTCCGCAGCACCGCGGCCCTTCCCCACGCGTCTGCTGAGAGGTCTCACGTTGCAGCGCCGCACGCTAGGCCACCTGTCCGCCGTTTACTGCCTCGTGTTCGACCGAACGGGGCGCTACGTAGTGACCGGGGCCGACGACTTGCTGGTCAAGGTGTGGAGCGCGCTGGACGGGCGACTGTGCGCCACGCTGAGGGGAGCTGGCGCAGAGATCACCGACGTGAGTGCTTCGTGGGACGGCGCTCTCCTGGCGTGCGGCTCCGTGGAGCGTCTGGTCCGCGTGTGGTGCCTGGCGACCGGCGCGCCGCGGGCCGTGCTGCAGGCTCACGCCGGCACCATCACGTCGGTGGCCTGGTCGCCGCCCGCTCACAGGGAGCTGCGCTGGCTGGCCTCCACAAGCACGGATGGGTCCGTCGCCTTCTGGACGTGCTCCTTGGACGGACACTTCCTGTCTCAACCCGTCCAGTACGTGGAGCGCCTCCGGCCGGGCGCCTGTCACATGATCTGTGCCGCGTGGTCTGCGGGTGGCGCCTTCCTCGCGGCGGGCTCGGCCGACCAGCGTGTCCGCGTGTACGCACTCGAGGCCGCCGGGCCGCGCCGTGTGCTCGAGATGGCCGCCCACACGGACGCCGTGGATTCCCTCGCGTGGGCTCACCGCGGCCTGCGATTCGTGTCCGGCAGCAAGGACGGGACGGCGGCTCTCTGGACGCTGCACGCCACACAGTGGAGGCATACCTTACTGCGAGCTCAGCAACCCGAGGAGCCGAGGAAGTTGAAGGTGACGATGGTGTGTTGGGACGCGAGCGATGAGTTCGTGGTGACCGCCGTGTCGGACCGGACGCTCCGCGTGTGGTGTTCCCGGCGCGGGGAACAACTTCGCTCGCTGGCCGGACATCGGGACGAGGCGTACGTGCTGGAAGCTCACCCGCGTCTGCCGGGTGTGCTGCTCTCGGCCGGACACGACGGACAACTGTTCGTGTGGCACGTGCTGGAGGAGGAGCCACTGGCGCGATTCCACAACGAGATAGAGGGTCAGGGTGAGGGCGCCATCTTCGACGCCAAGTGGGGCGGCGGTGGCGCGACCGTCGCCGCAGCTGACTCTCACGGACACTTGGTGCTGCTGGGTCTGGGCGCTGGGCACCGCCTGCTGTCGGAGCTTCCTCGCGAGTTGTTCTTTCACACGGACTACCGGCCGCTGGCGCGGGACGCTCTCGGCGGCGCTCTCGACGAACAGACGGAGCTGCCTCCTCACCTGATGCCGCCGCCTTTCCTGGTGGACGTGGAGGGAGCGCCCCACGCTCCGCGCCATCAGCGACTCGTGCCGGGTCGTGAAGCGCTGCCGTTGGAGCAGCTGGTGCCCCGCACGAGACTCGACGCTATGATCGAAGCGTTGGCCGCCGATCCTCTTTCAGGGGGCGCGGGAGGGGCCGAGGGCGAGGCGGCGGGAGGCCATGGAGTGTGGCGCGGAGAAGGCGTGCGCCACACGGCGGGCTCGTGGCAGGGGCTCGACGTGCCCCTCAGCACGAGACCGATCGTCCCGCCCCTCGCGCCCTCCGCCAGGGACGCCCTCGAGAAAGCCAGTGTCGAGTTGAACCTGTACGAGATGTCGTGGTACAGGCGGGAGATGCGGCGCCGCCCTGTCATGATCAGTACGGCTGGCGAAGGGCCCCGCCGCCGGCCGGGCCGCCGCCCGCGCCTGCCACAGCCTCCCCGCACCCGCCCTCCACCGCCCAGGGCTCAAGTTATACCGGTCAGTACCCGTCGTGGTTCTTCTTATGCAGAATTCACTCTTTGCATACATTTATTACTTCTTGAAGCTCACCCGCCCTAAACCTTCACATTACAGATCCGCCTAGAGGACGACCCTCCCGAGGTAGCGGACGACAGCGTGGACACGTCCGACGAGTCCGTCCGGCTGTCCGGCTCCCAGTCGTCCCGCTCATCCCGCTCCCGCTCGTCCCGTTCATCCCGCTCGTCCCGTTCGTCCCGCACGCGACACTCCAGCGCCGAGCTGTGCGACTCTGACAGTTCCCATTCTCCCAGCAAAACAGACAGCTCGTCTAGCTCGCAGTACTCGGACTGGGAGGGAGGTTCCGCGCTGTCTCCTCCTCAGCGCGCCAGGAGACGCCCGGCTCGCCGCCCTCCCGCCGCCGCCAAGAGAGTTCCCGCGCCCTGCGCCTCCGCCCCCGACCTCCCGGAGGCCTACCGCGTCGGCGAATGGCTGACCGCCGTGTCCCCCAGGAAGGCGCCCTATCACCCGCAGATGGGAGACAGATGTTTGTACTTCCGACTAGTGAGTGGAACTCTATATATAGTGGAGTAGAAAGAAATTAGCGTGCTGTCATAATATATACGGCTTAAGGCAGAATTAATATGTCGCTGAGCCACTCATGGTAATGACGAACCATCTCCATCCAGGGTCACCAACGGTACTTCGAGGCGGTCGCGGAGAAAGATCTGTACAAAATAAACAGCAGGGACAAGCCCTGGGAGAGGATGCAGATATATGTGAGTGTACAGGACTAGTGGAGTGGAGGCGGACTGACTTCCGGTTGTAGTGTTTATTGTGTCCGGAGCTCTTATAGAACGTAACGCAGCTGTAATCAAGATTTTACACCGTACTTGTTTATGTTCCAGGAGTGCGAGGCGGTGCAGGTGGTCGGCATCAAGTACGTGATCCGTCCTCCGAGGGTCGCCAGTCTCAAGCTGGTGCGCGAGAGAGACACACGCTCCTTCACCGTCCGCTACCACGACATGCCGGACGTCATTGACTTCCTGGTACTGAGGCACCACTACGACGCTGCGGTCGCCAGGCGATGGGGCGCCGGCGACAGGTACACACACACCGATAGAGAGAGAGAGAGAGAGAGTAGCCAGTGTAACTTGACCTTTCACATCCAGGTTCCGGTGTATGATCGACGACTCATGGTGGACTGGACAGGTCGTGGAGAGGATGGCGGCTGATGAGGGTGGCGCCGCGGACAGAGGGAGCTCCGACGACAGAGGGGGCGCCTGGGCCAAGGAGGCCGCCGGTCAGTATACTGGCAGGGGGAAGGGCGCGTAAGAAGAGTGGGAGGTAGTGACGTGTGCTTGTTGACTTACAGCCCACTTCCTGTCGCTGAGGGTGAGGTGGGACAACGGGGAGGTGGAGAGACTGTCACCCTGGGACCTGGAGCCTATAGACCCGGAAAGGTATGGCGGTGGCTCTCATTAAAATACATTAAGAAGTGCTTAAGAGCAGGAGTGACAAACATTTGTACTTGGAAACTTTTTTATTTATAATATGATCATTAAGTATAACAATGTTTATCATCTCGTCATGCGTGTGTCAGACTGCCGACGGAGCCGGGGGGCGCGGTGCCGGTGCTGCCTCGCGAGCTGGAGGCCGTGTTACTGAACGAGTGGCCTCCGCACGCCTGCAGGACCATAGCACAACATATCTCACAGGTGACGCGCGCTACATAAGCAACAGTTAGAGACACGGAAATGATTATTGTATTCATTGTAAACCTGCTCTTATTCCGTCTTTCGGCCATTTCGTCTGCGTAAGTTTAGATTAAGATTAAAGAGTGTGGTTAAGTGAGTGGTGGGATATATTAGCAGTGTGTGTGTCAGGTGATGTCTCTGTCCGTGGCGGAACCGTTCGTGGCGCCGGTGGACCTGCAGCTGTATCCCTCGTACGCCCTCGTGGTGCCCTACCCCGTGGATCTGGCCACCATCCGGGCGCGCTTCGAGAATCTCGTCAGTACTGACTATCGCCTGCTTCTCCTTATAATATTTGTATCTCTATATAAACCGCCCCTCATGTGCAGTTCTATCGCCGCGCGGCGGCCGCTCAGTTCGACGCTCGCTGGCTGGCCACCAACGCCGAGCGCTTCAACGAGCCTCGCTCGCCCATTGTGAGACAGGCTAGACTCGTCACCGACCTGCTGCTCAATATTATACGGTGACGTACACGTGCAGGCTGATGTTCATTATTATTATTTTTATGTATCGCACTAGTCTCTGGCCCCGATGTTGTTCGCGTTGTGTGTTGTGTGAATGTGTTCCCTGTGGTGTTTCAGGTCGTGGGAGCAGGTGGACGTGGTGGCGCAGTATCACGAGCTGGCCGCCTCCTACCACTCGGACGACGACGACGACGACGGTGCTCATAAGGTACGGAACACTGATGAGACGGAGCGAGATAAAAAGAGGTGTGATAAGGATCTGTCCCGTAACGTGATGAGTGTGTCGTGTTCCGCTCCAGAAGCGTCCGACACCCCGCGGCGTGGTCCCTCACACGGGTCATCAGCGGGCGGGTCCCCCAAGGGCGGCGCCCCCCCGGGACTGGCGCTCCGCCTGCTCCGCTCTGCTGCAGGAGCTCACGGCCAGCGCTGACGCGGAACCCTTCCGACACCCCGTGTCGTCCGCGCAGGCCCCGGGTAAGCGAACGCGGCTCTCTCTCGCCTCTCGCGCCTTCCAATACTATACTCCTTCCTTCAACACTCTTCGCCAGACTACCGCAGTGTCGTGACGCATCCCATGGACCTGGGCACGGTGAGCCGGCGCCTCTCCCAGGGTCACTACTCCCGCTCGGACCAGCTCGCCGCCGACGTCAGGCTGGTGTTCGCCAACAGTCGTCTCTACAACACCAACAAACGTAGCCGGGTAACGTTCACACTAACACACGCCGCTGAATAACACACGTGAGCTCACCGGTTGTGTTAATATGTACCCGGGTGTTTAATGACTACAGATATATTCTATGACCGTCCGGCTGTCATCCTTGTTCGAGTCGCTGTGGTCGAGACTGCCAGTCGAGATACGGAGCACCAGGGAGGGGAGGAATAGGGGCAGGGACAGAGATAGAGGCCGGAGGACCAGGGCGAGGAGGTGTCGGCAGGGGGGAGGGGGAGAGACACATGGTGAGAACCTTTGAAATGAAATGAGTATTAAAGAATAATATACGTCATGATTAGTGGGCAGCGTTAAACACTATCTTTATTAAACAGTATATAATGTATACGTTTAACGCGGTAGACTCGGAGCCGAGGCCCGGCCCGGCAGCCGTCCGTCCACCCTCGTCCGCGAGCTCGGAGTGCGAGCCGCTGGCGGCCACGTCTCGGAGGGTTCACGCCTTGAGAGAAACGAGCCACACCTCGAGCCACGGCTCTAGCGGCCCGGGCTCGAGCCGACACGACAACGGCTCAGGCTCGAGCACACGAGTAGAGCGCCCGCCGCCCGCCAGGGCCGACTCCTGGGACAGTGACGTGCCGCTCACCTCACACAAGAAAGGTTGGTTCATATCACAATGAGATGCTCCGGTGATCACGATCACAGCGGAACATCTACAGACAAGTGTCCGCGTTTCAGGGAAAGGAGTCGGCAAGAAGAGTAAGAACACCTCCACCGCCTCCAGCAGCCAAGCGCCGCCGCGTGAGTTATATATGTAGTATCTGTTGTGTGTGTGTGTGTGTGTGTGTGTGTGTGTGCGTGTGCGTGTGTGTGTGTGTACATGGTCATCTGAATGGTATTTTTTGTTTGTTTATCAGTAGTTCGTCATAGCATCTTGTTTAATAGTAATTTATTATAAAGTAACGAATGTTATGGTGTATATAGAGTTGGCGGAGGAGTGGACGAGCGCGCCGGA
>DVQP01000643.1:0-20581 GCA_018231745.1 Danaus eresimus
TATATATTTTTTAAATTATTTGTTAGTTCTCTTTTCTCTCTACAAAACATCTTCTAATTAAAAGAAAATAAATGTATACATTACTTTAATTTAATTGATAATCTAAAGAACAGTAAAAGATATTTAATTTTGTCTTCTTAAAATTCTTCAATTAAAACAATCGCTTCAAGAATTAATTGACGATTTCAAGAAGGTACTTCGTTAGTTGCGAGCGTTGTCTAGCTTTTAATTAAATTGTCTTCTGTGTGAGGGACGCAACGATTTACAGAAAGCAATGTTATAGTGAAATGCAGATCTCAAGATTGTTCCTCAAAAATGCAATAATCTAAATATTGAGGTAAATATATGAAATATTTCCTTTAAAAGGTTTCAAGATTTACGTGGCTGTCGCGAGAAGCAACTTAACCGACAACTCGCAATTTAAATTTTATAACGGACAATTTTTCCCGTATATGACTGACATCTATATTTGTGTTGAAATATTTAAAAATGTACTTTAAATTGAACTACCGTTTAATATCGGTTATTTTTAAAGTAAAAAAGTGGGATTCCGGTTACGAATAAGCCACAAATTTATAGTTAACAATTGACTTTAAAATAAACATATACATTTATACTTTAATATGGATTTAAACGAGTTTATATAGGTTCTCTTTTATTCACTTCAATACTTTACAACTCGACTATCCCATATTAACCAGTTCTGAAATCATGTTTTTAAATACTTAATATTAATTAAATGTTATTCTAAGAACTCTTTATACACCTGATAAAGCTACAATGTCATAGGAAACTTACAGAAACGTAATAGTTATTATGACTTATGGCTGTTACTCAGTTTTATCTACCTTCTGAGAAACTGAAGAGGGAGCCCAAACAAACAACTGTATCGTTGCTTATGGACGAATTTCCTATTTCACACGTGGCTGGTCATATTCCAATGAACCGCTTCAAACAGTATTATGTAAGAGACAGCAGTATTTCACTATATATATTGTATAAATACGAATTTATGAAAGCGATATAACCTTCACCAACCATATAAATGAACAGAAAATCCGTAACTAAAAATTTATAATCTAGAAAACCGAACAAAAGAAAAAATAATTAAACTCCAAATAAAGATTTAAGAACAAAAAATTTATGTAGTTGGAATGAGGGTCGGGCTGATTTCCTCCGTTATTTATGCGGGTCTGTCAACAGAATAAGGCGAGAAGTAAGGAACGGGTGTCCGGTGAGCAAAGTTATCTGCGGGCACGTCGCTAGCAAATGTGAGACAGACAGAACTAATTGTTGAAAGGTATCATTTTTAGTAAATGTATTAACTTTAACTGTAACACAATAGTCGTGGAAAAGGAAAATGAACGTAAAGAGAATGGAGAGAAATATCATTGTCACTGACCACGTAAAAAGTTTTGGGTTTCACGTTGTCTTTGTGTACTCCCTGTAGATAAATGGGGCGTTTTCATGAAATTCTTCCTCGTCACATCTTGTAACAATGGGAAAGATAAATAATGTCTGCCTAAGAAAAGGATTTCGTAAACATAATTATTTAAACCCGGAATTGTTGCCGTGGAGTAAACTAATGAAAGTTCTAGCAACATTTGATGAATTAACTTTTCAGGTTAAATAAGGTTCAGTGTTTCTGTTATTGTTAGAACTTTTTTTTTAATATTTTTAAAATAGATAATTCTATGAAATATTATTTCGTTTCTGCTTTACTTGTTTTTATAACTTTAACTGAAAGCAGTATTTGAAATCCATTTCTCCTCCGATAAATGTTAGAAACGAGAAGTAGCAGCTAAGATTATGAATGTGTCTGCCGATATCGAATATCTATCTCGAGACATCTGTCGGGCGGCACGTGGGTCTGACAGGGGGGTTGGACCTCTATCAGAGAGGCAGTATAATCTACCCCACACTGTATGAAACACCGGCCAGTGGCATTTATGACGCTATAATAACCGAATAAAACGCGACTTATTTTAGGGCGTTGATAGCTGACTTTATACAATCCTAGGCCTCCATGTCGTTATCTACAATTTTTATACTTTGAAAAGAATTTAAAAATATATCCATTGTACAGTAATTTGATAATGTTATACAACGTGTTTTTTTCTCTTGTTTTCAATGCAATAAAAGTAACGTACTATAGCGGTAACAAGCAAGTTTCCATTAGGAGTGAGTTCAACAAGCACTCAGCTGAGCAGCGACGAAGTTGTCCGCTGGCCGCGCTCCGACGTTCAAACTTTTGTTATTGTTTCGCTTCATTATTGTAATACGAAATACGCAGCGCCATAATTAAGAGATGCTAGGGAATTGTCCCATCTGATGTTATAGTTGGACGAAAGTTTTATCATCAACTCACGTCATGGTATAATGTTTTCGTCATAAATGAATGCGGGATTGCTTTTGCCTGTTCATCTTTGATAACAATGGTTATTAGGTAAGACGGATATTATATTGATAAAGAAATATACCACATAATCTCGATGCTATCAATATTATTACAAATCTATTAACTGTTTCTTTTGTTGTGGAATAATTGTTTAATGACGAGTTAAGAAACAAGCCCAACAATTTCTATGACAAATATTATATGCACACAGTAATAAAAACAGCTCTAACTCAATATAACCGCCTTTTGATATATATAAATGCTCTACATTGAGTACATTGTTATAGTGAGAAGGTAAAAAAAAAAACAGACACAATTTACAATTATACCCTAACCGTCGTAACATTAGAAATACTTAAGAGATTTTTTTGAACTTTAATTCAGCCCAGAATACACTAATGCAAAGTTACCACAGCACATACAGTCAAGTATTACAATTAAGAAATCAAATGCTATAATTATTTATTCATGTTTATATAATACAAAATAATACAATCAACCCCGTTTTACGCGTAGATTGATTCAACTGCTTTAGGTGCTTTAAATGTCACCAAATATTTACCGCCATTACGTTTGGCCTTAGCTCAGCTGTTAGATAAACATTGTTACAAAAAGGAGAGAACATGTTTAGGAATAAGTGCAAACAGTTTATCGTGATTGTTGTTCCCAAGAATAATACGCTGTAGATTCCAAGACAAATATGTGACAAGAGGCTAATGCATTCTAAGCGAAGCAGTCTAAATGCAAACTTTCGGCAAGCGTAGAAAATGGCGAATAAAAACTGTTGGAAAAGGAATTGGCTCCTCTTCATTTTCTCTATTGTGAAGTTGAATGGAACACAAACAATCAACTTTCCCGTAGAGTTGATTGTGTGGAGACACCCTTATTGTCTACGCTCAGGTAAATAAAGTAGAAATACAATTGGCCCGCTACTTTGTGCGTCGGCTTGTTTAACTTTTAAAATCTCCAACTTTGTAGTTTTGAGATCGTTCTGATTCTGTTTCTTTTACTTATTTTATATAAAGAAGTGAAAGAAAATGATGAAATCATAAATCAAGTGTGTCGAAGTTTAGATCGTATGAAAAAAAAATTGAGAAAGTGTTTGGCAGGCCGCAGACGGAGAAGCAATTTATCAAGGGTGATGGAACCCTCGTCCAATCGGTTGATGGCAATGCCATAAATATTTACTTTAATACTTTTCTATAACATTTATTGTGAATCGATGTATCTGGATGAATTTAATTATGAATATTTGCTATTTCTTTTACCAATCACGAGTGTGAAAAGTTGAGTGTAGAAAATTATTTAGAATATAATATGTAAATGAAGATCATGGGTTGAACAAAATGAATGTTCTGTGAGAATTAGGCATAGGAATAAAAATTTACGTACCCACGTCATGTAATTTGCATATACATCCCACAAGGGTATACTTAGGACTTTCTACAAGCGATTATTACCCTAAAAAGGACCATTAAATGAAAAATAATTTATTTGTTATATTCTGGTATTTTAGTAATGGAAAAAGGGCGTAGGAAGATTTCGTTAGTGTAATATTTTATTTATACATTGTTTTGCGTAACACGTATGTGTTCAAGAGGTTTATATAATTTCTTGTTGGTTTAGGATCCCACAGAATCTTAACTTAAACTTATAGCCACTACCTTTTTCCTACCAGAAATAAGTCTTTTCTATGGTAAATCTTTTATTGCAATATGCCATGCATTATTATTTATTTGATTACTTCTTCAACTCATTCGTCTTTCCATCAATTTATTGTCATTGCTAATCCGAAACTGCTTTGAAATCTGTGATTTGTGTGAGATAGCTCTTACTTATTTCGATAAGGTATATGAATAAAAACAGCAACCCTATATTCACACAAGCAATATAGTTTTTTACAATTTAATATTTATTGTGATTCAGATTTCAGTCTGGGATAGTATGAATACAAATTTCTATATGATTAAATGCGTTGTCCGATGATATTGGTGCGACCAGGAAGGATAACTTTAAGTTTGTCGCGTGAGCGCGTAATCCCTTCGGAAAGACGTGCTCTAGACGTGCCGGATGGGATTTGCAGGATCATCGTCCGACTACAACGGAATATCTATTCCAACTTACAATGATTACTAGCACTGATCGTATTTTTATAACCATATAAAAACGGTTTAATTTCCAATAAAGACCACAAAATTGAATAACAGTAATTAATTAATGTTAGTCACCGGGAAGATGAGTGTTTTATAATTTTAGGGTATTATTAAAACATAAATTTAATAAAGATCGTTCCTTCATAAATGTTACAAGTGCTGATATTAAATTTATTCGAAGTCTGGGAAAACTCGTCTAATATGAAAGTTGGGAGTGCTTGATTCTGTTAATACCATTTTAATTGGATAGGAGCGAGGGGTCGAATTGTGATGCTGATCGCGAGTTTGGACTTGCGCAGGTGGTCAATGTATATAACTTACGCCCAGCTGATCTCACGTACTCTACGGTTCACTTGTTACGAAAACCGCAGCGAGAACCTTAAATATTTACTGTTGCATTCGAAACACAAAACTTTACACTCGAAAAAGAGCCATCTTAAAGTTCGCAAAAGTTTTGAGAGTCGTATTTCGGGTTGTCCTTTGAGTTTTCAAGTGACCAACACACAGCAGGAAGGTTTATTGCTATCATGTTTATTTGTTGAGCACTACCCTGGAGTTCTTTTGGTGATTTTGGTTTTATTGCTGTTCTATTAGAATCAATACAGTATTTAATATTTGTATGAGTATCTTCTTGTATTAGTTAATGTTACAAATTTGCAAAATATGCATATTTTACAAAAATAAACATATTATATGAAACATTTCTTTCATGGAAATGGAAGTACCAATAACAATATAGAGCATTGCAGGCAACTGGGTTCCCCAACTTCCTATAGCTCTTGAATATGCTAACACGGTGCAGTTTTATTAAAAAGCTGGAGCGGCCTTTTAAGTCGATTCTATATACAATACCGCTCTATCCGCTGCTTTGTTCTCACACACTTGTAAGGACTTATGCACACAAGCACCTGATACGAGGGGCGCACAATAAGTGCAGAATGTATTTACGCAGCGCGATTGCACGTCGTTGGTGAGATCGAGCGCTGAGTGACTGATTGTACAGCATGCGACGAAACTCGTACATCATATCTCTCTTGTGAAATCCTAAAGTGTTTATAGTCAACGTCTAATTTCGAACAAAATTGCGTTGTATGCGTTAAAATTTGAAAATTATACTGTATATGTTGAATGCATCCTAAGGAATATATTAGAGTAATATTATTGAAGTGGTCTGAAGTAGAAACAAACTCAGATTGAAATTGAATATTTTAGAGTAGCACAAGAAGACTCATTGATGGAATCATTAAAATTTTAAAGCTATTAAAATAAGTGTAATCGGGCGTCATTAATCTGATTGCAAGTTTACAGGTAGGCTATAAAGATTGTTATAAGAGAGAGTTAACTGCGTGAAGTAATCATAGGCCGGGGTCGCTTTACGAGTGCGACTTTGCATATCACGACAGATGTTCGAACAATAAAGTTGGAGCGGTGGGTATTGTGTAGAGCTGTAACTTGTCGATTGCTGCTATTATTCATGTTTGCATTTGCTTCAAAAATTAGGAAGAAATATAAATGAAATCGTTACACAGCAAAAGAAAATTTATGACGCTTAAAGGGTTTTCATAATTGAAAAAAGTCTCAACTATACATTTGTATGATATATTAAATACACTTTTATTAAATATTAATTTTTATTTAAGTTACTACATGGGTATAATAATAATATATGTATTTACCAATGTCAAAATTATTACATTGTCCCTGATGGCTCGGATGGGCTTCGAAAATTGAGAAATACCTTAAAAATTTGAAACGTAAAGCAAAGCCTGTGACGTATTTCATGTAGAGTATTTACATTGAAACTTTTTTTGGATTGAACTAAAATGTTTTGTTCGAGCTTAGGTTTCACTACGTTTTTTTTAAAAAAAAAACTAAATAAATAATTCGCGGCATCTGATATTTCACGTTGCTTTATGTTTTGAGATAACAGTTTTGTTAAAAAAATTCCATTTTGACATTTAAAATAAATGAAATTGTTTTTTGTTTTTATAAGAACTGCTTCAATGTGATTACAAATACAACGTAACAGTATTTATTTAGAAATCAGGCAACAAGATCTTCTATGAAATAAGGTATGAATATTTTTTTTTTATTTAAGAAACTTCAATTCTTAAAAACACTTCAGTACACATTTTTTCTTGTAATTTTTATTCATTTGTATAGCATATAAATAAGTCAAAACTACAAAGTCAGTAATGTAACACATTCATTTGGAAGTGTACGTAGAATAACATAAATATTCTATTCCTTTGTTGAAGAAGTGTTTTCAATTTGCTCAAAGTTTAAATAAAATCCGTAAAAGCGTACTCAATATGCTAAACGTCGGATTTAAAATTGTTCTCGCATTTAAATTTGAAAAGTTGTCCTGAGCTATGGGTAGAAGAGTATTACTTATGAATCAATACTTAATGAGTATCAATGGTCTTTGAAAGTCGCCGGCCTCTGTGCATTCTAGGCGCATCATTAATATTGAAAGTTACGCTGAGACCATTGTCTCTTGAGTGGTCGCCTTTGTATATTATACGTCGACTTCTCTACGGAAATGAACTACTCATTTCCTTTAGTCGAACTTTTCTTTAATACTATATTGGCTCTTTGATATACAGTCTATTTTCTGTTTCGTATAAAATTTTAAGGCGTTTTAATTTTGAGCATGCAGATTTTTAATGATATTTGAAATAAGATATTTAACCCATTAATTATTCCCTCTGGTGAAAATAGCGTATGGTACTGTAACTATGTTCATCTGATTTTATTAAGTAGATATTTTGAGATCTTATTAAAGAAATATTTCAGATGGCAGAAATTGATAAAATCATTTCGTGTATACCAAAAACTTAAGGTTCTTTTCATTTGTGTTAGAGGTTCCCCAGTGCATTATAAATATAAAGAGTCTCTTGGTACAGACGCTGTTTAAAGTTACAAAAACAAACCAAACAGAACGATCCGTTCATTTACTTTGGACACCATTCGCTGCTTTATATACAGAATACACATTTTATTAATATTATGCATAAAGAACATAAAACATTGAAAGTCATGATTAATTTTGCAACGAATTAAATCTTATCAACGGCTACGTTTAAATGAAAAATATTTTTAATAATCTGCTATTGTCTGTTAAAATTAAATAAAGCGAAGTTATTACAGTAAAAAATTATGAACCAAAATCATTAGTCAAAATAAATTTTCAGCTGCGAGGTTTTCTCACGCTTTGTAATAAATTAATAATTCCGTACCTCCTTAACAAAACAAGCCTGAGTAAAATCTAATTTAAAGTTTATACAAATTGTGCTCCCGTCTTTTAACTAATGATCGTCATTGAAGACAAATCTCGTACGCGAGAATCGTATGAAATGAATTTAAAATTTAAGTCTCATAAAAGATTTAATACAATGATATGTTATGTATAAAATTCATTAACAGACTAAAATAGAATATCTTTTAATAAAAGAATAAACTGAAGGTATTAATTGATTTTGATCTTTTAAATGCCTAAACAGTTTTGGAGTCCTGAGTTGATGAGGTTGCTTCTTTTACCAATTTTTCTGTAAAACTATTTTAATTAAATCCACTCAACCGGAAGGAGTTTAGAGAGGGCAGATCGATCGAGTATAGATTGGGAATGTTCAATTTGGGCTCTCGATTAAGCTCCGATGCTGGCAGTAATTGTCGTGGTCTTTAACATTTACGATAACAACTTTCCTCGGATTGACTCGGTGTGACGTCGTCTTCGGCAACAAGCCAGAGATATGAGGCTAATCCGCGAGAATGTGGCCGTACTACGTTACAATGCAGAGGCAGTATGTCGATGGAGGGAATTAGGACGTGATTTATCATTGTCGATGCACTTGTAATGATACAGGATCTATTTTAAATCGTGCAATAATGTTATTTGAATATTTAATACACACATGATCCATGTAGGTCAATATAGTATTTAATTGTAAAATGAAATTTCAGAATATATATTTTTTATTATATCTCTTTCTTCCAGAATACGGGTCTTTCAAATTTATCGTATTACCGGTTTCTCTTTCTACCCAAAAATATTAGAAATCCCTGCCTTTAGTGATCACCTAACGAAGTCATATATAAGAGAAGTAGGGTTGATGTTTCTGTATTAATAATGGACGGATTATGTCTCGTAGTATGCTATTCTGATTTAGAATTCTTTGAATAACAGAGAGGGAAGTCAATAGAATCTCTTATGAGTGCAATAACTCGGAACGTTTTAATGATTACGAAATATGGAAAAAGGTCTATTTTTATATACTGTGATTCATTGAATGAATCTTTGGGATAAAATATTTTTATCTCTGTAATGAGCTGTCAGATACGTATTTAATGTGTAATGTTATATTGTGTCTAAGAATTGTTACCTAAAATAAGTGTTTGGTTTGCTTAATAAGTATTTAATTTTCTACAAAAAAAAACCTTTTTCAATAGGAAGTAAAAATATGTTTTAAACATGCTTATCTCAGCATTATATTAGGCTCAGTAAACAAAACAAGCTGTAAAATAGATATTCTTTTATGCTCAACCCTGGTAGAGCACTCACCACAACCCCTTCCTCTTATAATGATGCGTCTGGCATATGCAAGCCTAAAATAAGGGATGTACAATTTTAGACACTTTTGTCTTTCAAGTTTTTCATGCATAAACACAGATGCACGTTTCTATGTTTTATTACAGTAAAAAGGATGAGTATCTTGATAGCTTCCTTTAGTTTTTATTCAAAAAATAATATCTTTTCGCACACAAAGAGCCTATGATACTATCTTATGCCTGCTAGCTACACTAAAAGCTTTTAACCTTAATGTGTTGTAAAGATATTATTACAAAAGAATTAATTAATAAAAATTGCAGTATCTAAAACAATGTATACAAAGGAAACCATCTTGAAGGCGCTAAAGAATATTTAATTACATAGCATGTAATCAAGTACAAACTTCGCACCTCAACAGCTTTCATTATGCAGACTTAGCACTCATTTGTGTAAAAGTGTTTACAATAAAACTTTTTAACTTTAGTAGTTTACTTTGACAGAGAATTCCATGATTTGAAGACATGAAATTTTGTTACAAAATATAGAGTCAGAATTTCTTTGAGCCCTTGATTCCGATGTCAAAGGCTTAATTTGATTTCATCTAAATCTTTTATTAAATCTATCTCAAATAATTTGCTTCAACTTAATTAGTAAACATCTTTAGGACTTAAATAATTTATTTTTTTCGCAATGACGTTTATTATGGCACTAGTAATTTCTTGCGTTCGCGTGAAACGAGATCATTACGCACTGATTAATCTAGCTTTAAGCAATAGCTCGGTATAACTAGAAATAAATTTAATATTGTAGTAATGCGATAAGTGTACAAACATTTTGACAGCAAAATAAAGAAAAAGTTTCTTCTGTAATATGCAGGACCGCTTACATAAAATTTGATTAAGTTATATTTTGGAATTAAAAGATAATAGAATAAAGTTTATTTTGTATTTTCAGCTAAAACTAATTATTATATGATATATTATATATACGGTGCTTCCATTATGACTTTTTACGTTTATATTCTCGAGGTTATTAAATTAAAATTTATTTTCAACAAGGAATAAGAGAATTTCTTTCTCTACAAATATGAATGATAATTTGTAATTAACAAATTTTACAATTAGAACGATGATTTGATATATTATAGCAATAATTTTAATGCGTACCAGACTCAGACTCTTCAATTCATGGATTTAATAGCTTCTGTACGGAGAATTGTATATACGTAGCCTAACAAGTTATTTACAATTGTGGTACCCTCCAAGTGACGTTCCTCAGTGGTTGCCACTAATGAAGCCCCACGCGACCGACAAAATCCCATCTTGTCAGAACCTTTGTTAACTTCCATTAATATACCGCGGTTATGTTTTGGTGTATCTTTCCTCTTTAATGCCTCCCTGGGGCATATTTCATGATGGCTTCTTAATCCAACATGTAAGTTATTGAAAAAATAAATTACAATGATAAAACCATAGTTTATTGTTTTAAAGTATTTGTCAATATTAATAAAGGTTTTTTTTGTTACATAAATTTAAGCAGATTTTACTTTGTAAATATTAGTATAAGGACTTATCCTGAGATAAAACATGATCGCTCAAACAGTACGCAGATGTGATGAGTTCAGATCCCCGCCCGAGGCAACAAACATCGTAAAAAGTTGTGAACATCGCGAACAATTCACGAACTTGTAGGTAAGTGAGCATTTTTCTTATTTGAGAATTTTCCTTCATGTAAATTAAGGGATTCTTTTCTCGACTGGAGTAGAAAATAAGGACGGGTGAAGTAAATAAGTAATGAAGGGAAAAGGGAAAAATGAGATTGGGATTCAGTGGTATAAGACACACCATTCAATAGGTCCCATGTCTGAAACATACATATTTCAACAGTTCTTGCCGTAATGTTAGGGATTCTTCTCATTGAAAATACTTTTCTGTTATCTCATCTTTAAATTTAATAATTATAATATTTTTAGGTTAAATATAATATTTAATAAGACTTGCATTGAATTTATATTCTGTGTCCTAAGAAAACGTATTCTTCAAATGTAAAATTTGTGTTTCAACTGAAACGTACATAAGCACCGGAACAATGTGGAACAATAGAAAATATGACGCGATGAAATATTTTTACACTGATTTAAACGTTTCCGCTTAAGTTCTTCAATTCGTTTACCAGAAAATAAACGAACTTGCTAGGAGTATGTTTTATCTGAATTATTATATAATAAAACGAGATATTATTCAGCCGCTTGTAATGTAAATATACAAGTACATGAACATGTACATAGCTGTAAACTTGCTATTAAAGGCAACATATGGTGCTTACGAAGTATAGATGAGACGTTGTCTTGACGTCACATGTCGAGTGTCGCTATATTAATATTTAATCTACACAAGTTAATTTCGTAGGCGACACGCCTACAGATATTTTCATTACAGAGGCTTTGCGTACCAATGTGGGTTCTGCGACGGAAATCATTGAATGGCTCAGTTAAACAAACAATATACATGCAAATTAATATTAACAATTAGAAGCCGTGTTATTAAAACGGGCTTAGTACTGTAAGAGAACCAATAAGTACGGCAACGAGGTTTCAGAGATCTCAAGTAATGACTTTATAAGGACGAAATGTGGAAGTAAGTTGGAAACACAAAACATCAACGTCGTAAATGTATATATTTACAGCAAATCTTTACTAGAGAGACGACTCACAATTTGTAGCATGCGCCCGCGGCTATTCGCTTATGAAAACCCAGGTAAAGAAGGCTTCCAAGCAAACAATTTGTTACGCTTACACACTGAATAAATATTCTTATCCGTATTATGGATATAAGTATATTCTTGCATTCGGCGACGGCGAAAGCTCCGACATTTTAAAGCAAACTCTATTTGTCATGTTCCACTAATTTTATTAATGTTGCCACAGTAATAAACGCGTCACGGTGACACTGGTGTTATTGATGGCACAAGAATTTTCGTTTATTTTAATATATCTAAGAATCTTTTTTCAATATATTAATGAATGTTGAAAATGAAACTGTGGATTATATACTCCAGCATATAGACAAAAGATTTAACCTCATTATATGCAAATTAAAAATTCTAAAACGAGCATTTTGAATAAGAACATAAACAATCAAAATACACAATTATTTAAAGTCATTATGTTTCAACTCTCCGAGGAATCGTAATGACGATCTCAACTCAATTATTACCATCCAGTGCCGTAAAGCAATTACCATAATGGTCCACTTAATACAAACGATGTCTCCAGTAAATATTATACATGTACGTTTATCGACGATTTTATGTATTTATTTATGTTTATAATTATTTTCCCCTAATTGCAAGGTCAGGATGCCGGTCGTTTTCAACACTAATGAACACAAATGTAATAGATATTTTCTGACCCATAATAATATTATAAATCAGTGTTATGGCTTAGGTAAGATGGAAGGAAAATTTTGCGTGATTAAATTATTTTTATATTTATGTGTATTACATTTCAGATAGAAATAATTGCTTTAAAATATTATATTTCATCAATTCTAAATATACGGATCTGTTTAATGATTCATGATAATAATTTAAATTACATACATTTAAATCACTTCAAGGAGCAGTTATTTCTATTACATAAGTATTTAAAATTTTATGGTGATAATGGCAACATCAATTATTACCATTTTAATTACCCGCCTTGATTCATGTATGAATTTTTATCTTGGATCTATGAGTGTCGGAAAGGGGTAAGTATTATTGCTTTGAAGCACGTTCTTATAATTGCGGGTGGTGAACGAAATATATGTTCACGCACACCTTACAAACGGAACCCATTTATTCAGAACTGTTATGCGTGAATGGACACAGATTATGTATGTACGAGTATGTTTCAGAAAAAATATTCAAGAATCTTATTTCTGGAACGCCTTGATATAAGGCTATATGCATTAAAAGGAGTTTCGGGACTTTTCAGCTAAGTTCCAGAAGTCGTAGAAATGCTAAAAAGCACGTTCGCGGATTTTAACTTGGGTTATATAGGTAATTCTAATCTCGCTTTCGGAGGGAAGTTGTACGCAAGCTTTGTAAACAGCGAAAAGGTGACTCCGTTCCACTTCAACTAACCTAACTTCCAGCCGAAATGTGATTACGTCGTCAGAACCTAATGCCATCTCTTCGCCGCATTTATTTAACTTTTTCTCAACTTCTAATAGTGGTAACGCTGTGGTAGTTCAAAAAAGCAATTTAGCGATCCTACAGACTCGCGGTTTATGGTAATATTCAGAGCTGTCTATAGCTCTGTTCAAAATTGTGCAATACTTGTTTCAAAACTGTGCTCGTGGTTTTGAGGTGCCTTGCATAATGGCGGGGAAGTTTGTTTAGGAATCTTTGTTTCCTGGATTATATAGAGAATTGTTTTTAGAGTCTGCTATTTTATTAACAATAAAAAGGAATTAATTTAGTTCAATCTATACATAGTTTGTCAGAAATGCGGAGCTGAAAAGATTTTACAGTGAATGTAATATACTAGCTCAGATATAGCCGGCGGTGAGGTCAGACTATGGCGGTTCCGGGCAGGCTTATCATCGTCGATAGCACGCTTTACATTCATACTCGCAGCTGTTATTGTACGAGTTGCAGACACAGACAACAACTGTTTTATAATTTAAATATTATCACGTTTAAAATCTACAAAACGTGCCACCCATTCTGATATATATAATAAGTTAAAATAGCAACGCATAAAATAAATCTGTGCAGGAGACAGCGAGCGCTCTATCAAAACGCCATTTATCAGTTCGTCTCGTTAAACACTGATCCTCTTTTTATAAGGCGATCGTGCAGAAACCGAGATAACTCCGCTTATTTCCGAAATTAGTTCGCAACTACAACGTTATCGAAACTTATACACGGCTCGATTGGTCCAATTTGTGTAATATTACACAAGTTCTTGATTAAATTTAATAAAACCAAGACGGTTACCTAATTGCGCACGGAAAGTTTCATTAACGACCGTTCGATTCACACCGAGTTTCGTCAGATTCGATCAATCTGTCCGTATTCTTCTTTCTCCTAAAAGTCCGAAATTTCTATGAACAAAAGATTAAAGAATATTAATTCTGTATTAGGATTGTCGAATGAAGGATTTGAAAGCGGGAATGATAATGCGAAGCGCCACTTGCGTTTAATGAGATATAAAGTTATTGCGATCTTATTATTGATTTATGTTGATTACTTTTCATATAACTCAATAGCAAAGTAGAATTAATGACTAACTGATTTATTAAAAATATGTTTTAAGTATTTGTTTCTATAACATATTGTTTTGTATTTTTCTTAATTATTATATTGTGGAGGTCAACTGCACCAATGTAAGTACAATCATAATCATCAGTTATTATTTATTTGAATTATTTAAAATTCGTTATACATAGTTTTCATTTTAAGTATTCAGGTTCAAAGCTTATTAATTCTTTTATTTCCTTTATATATCTTTAAACATAAAATTTATGATTTAAAAAGCTACATTTCATAAATAGTGCTCGGTTAAATTTGTAAATGTACACCTATAACTTGACATGTATTATTTTTTAAGAAAAACATTTACAAAATCAGTTTAAAATAAAGCAAAATATCACACGAAACATAGTTACAAAAAAGAGCGTGACTTAAAAATTTCAACATGCTGCAACACTGCAATAACTCGGATCAATTATCTCGTCAAAGTATAAGCATTTTATTAAAGCTTACTGCACACCTCGTTAGCTTTCACGGAGCCTCTGCGGTTGATGCATATTAAACTTCGTTGCTGGGTAATTGTGATAGCGACTACCTTACTATTAGATTTTGAATAAGAAAAAAATAAAATAAATTTACTTGAACACATCTCATACTGTATTAGAATATCAGAAATCAGTAACAATTTCGGAGTGATTATAAGTATTACTGGGTAATCTTTTTGCAGAGGTATTGTAATGCATTCCAAAAAAACAATTACGAAATCAAATGAACTAATCAGCACGTAATCTCTCATTTGATAGCAAAGTAAACTATAAATAACAAAAATGGTATGATCATATGAATACGAAGATCACTCACGTTGATATGGAATCGAAAATAAAACCAGAATAATTTAATAGAAAGTTCTCTTCATTAGTTTCAGTTGGTTGGTTGAGTGGGCAAACAAATAAAAATGTCTGATCTCTCAATGGTTATACAATTGGAACGATATTCGAATCATTACAATCATTCGACCGTTCCAGCTGCTATGGCTATTAATAAATAGTAGATAGCTTTTATTTGTAAACTGTCAAAAGCATGTTTTAAAACAATAATGAAATTTATTCCCTATTAGTTAATAACTTTCTACAGAATTAAATATTAATGAATTATAAATTTGTGAAACTGATAATTAATTAAATCCCTCAAATATTAAAAGATCAAGTGAATGTTTCACCTGTTAAATTCGGAGAACTGGACCGAAATAATTATTTTAACGTATTTCGTCGCATGTGCAGTGTAAAATAAAAGTTGCTGTAAAATTTTATATTAAATTTAAAACGCTATACAATTTCACATTATACGAGTCAAATCGTGCTATTTATCGTAGGCGTGAAATTGCGTGAATTTTAATTACGTTACATTTTATTCTACAATAGTTTTATCGTAATCGCATGATCTCGTAACGGTACGCGATGTGATTGATAAGGAAATACAAATTATGCAAAGAATTATTTTCTATTTTCATTTACCGAAACAAATTAGCTTTTGAAATAACGTAAATGGACATGAATGCTTACATTTCAACCACATTACAAAAATATAAATTAAGGCAAACAAAGTTATTATCCTAAAGTGAAGTGCATTGTCTATGTCGTAATTTGAACAAATTTAGTTAACCTAGCGAGAGCGTATGACAAAACGTTCGCACCCACCCAACAATACTAATAAGCCGTGAAGCTACATAGTATATACGTAGAACGGCTCTTGAGTTTGAGCAGACCGCATTCGTTAGCAGCCGCGTGACGAACACCCTCCATCCCACTCTGACGTGCTCCTCAGCTCTTTTCATTAGGAAGTAATTCAGAGTACCGGGCACTCTTTCGCTTCATTCCTCCACGTTTGTACTGGAGTGCTCATGGCTTCGCTGATTCAGCTGAGGCTTTTGTGACAAGATTAAAGAGACACGTTTTCTTACTGACGCTATTCTCCCTGAGCTACATTTAAAATTAAAGTTGCTTACTCCAAGAAATCAGCGGTTACATGACTAAAACTTTCAATTTGCATAATACTTTTGATTTAAAAAATTTACATTATTTCTTTAGTTAGTATTTTTAATATTATGAAGTGTTGTCAGTTAGTTTTTCGAATGACTGAGTTTTATCTCAAGTTCATATATTTTTTTACATTTATGTTACAAAACCAATATATTATTACCAATAAAATAAAATAAGGTAAATAGGCAAAAGCGTTTAATAAGATAATGTAAAATTCTATAAAAAAAAACCATCAAAAGTAAGATCCTGTATAAATAAATAAGTCTGAAAGCTCACTCAAATAACAAGATTCTTTGGAACAAATTGAAATTGACATAAAATAAGATTCAAGTGTCACAAGAAATGAGAACGAAATTAACTTTTGAACACTTTTGACGTTTGTATCTGTTATTTAGTTTTAAAATGTTCAGAGTTGTCCTAGATATGAAGGTGACGTTGGCGATTTCTACCACTACTGTCAAAATGATACTGAGGTGTCACATCTGTAAAATTATTCTTTCATCCACGAAAACGGTGAGTAATTTTAAAATGCACTTACAGGTATACAATACAATATGAATTTAAAATTTTAAGAGACTTTCAAAAGAATATAGATTCTTATTTTCTATTTTGTGACATAGAAATATATATAATTGTTTACATTTTAAAATTTTATTACAATCAGAATAGAAAATATAGCTTTAAATTGAAACTCAGTCACAATAGATTATAGCGTGTGTTGACCCCTTGTCGAGACTATTAAGTGGGGTCAGCTCAGTAAAACGTCCCCAGGGATTACAAAACCGATTTATGGGACATAGGATGAGAAATAAAAATAATAATTATGTACATACATTGTTTCCTTTTAAATCAAAGAGGTAGTCATAATTAAATTAAATTATCTTCAACTAATACTGAGAACATACGTGGTTTTCAGAGGTTGTTGAATTATTTTCATGAACACCTTTTTCATCTTTAAAAGAAATCAATGTCAATTTCGTGTCTTAAAAAATTGTGTGTGCAGATGTAAATAACATGTCAGTGGTGAAAGAAAAAAAAATCGGATTTTGTAATAAAATGCTAATTCCAATCAATTTTTTTTAGACCGAGTAAAGCATTATCCACGGCGTATATTTTTTACAAAATATTTTATGACTGCATAAAATGAGTCGAAATAATTTACGCAAAAAGCGTATCAAGGGATCAATCTCTGTTTATCGCTGGACAAAATCTATAGCGCGTGTGTAGGCCACGTAGCGTTTTATCCGCCCGGCGATCGCGAGGAGCGATATTAGCACCATTCGTCTCTGTCGTGCGATTTCCTAATTTGAATAATCGCAGGTGAGAATAGGGAATGATTTGCTGTAATATTAGCCCTTACTAGCTCAATACATATTGAATTCTTAATGTTAACTTTTAAAGAAGTCAATGGCATATAATATAATTTCACCTAAATTTAAAAGAAAAAACTGAAAAAATAAAAATGAACGCAGTGAAAATGAGCCTATTATGCCGCAAATCAACTGTTAAAACAAATATTTGAAAAAGGGAAAGGAATTCACAGGCTACAAAATATTCTTCATCGCTGGCTACTGGGAAACGTGAAATCCGATTTAATTTGTTTTTATCGCGGGGCTTTATAATTTCATTTTCGCACTTTCCATTTGAAGAGAGCGCGCGGCGCCGCGGCGCACCGCTCTATCCGAATGAGATCTCTACGATATCAGGTACAAAAGAACGATAATGAACGTTCACTGCTTGCTACGTAATCTAAATTATTATACGAGTCGAAATTCTTACTTGGCAGTAAAAGAAATCTACTTTATCTCTGGCACTGCGAGATATTTAATAAAATTAAAAGGTTCGAGTCCGAGAAGGCCCCTCTCAATGTTAAAGGTGGCTCTGCAATAGTATTTTAATTCTAATTTTCATTTAACTTTCGACAAAATGTATAAATATACTGGGTCTATATCTCGTTCAAAAGAAGAAAGTGGAAATTTTTTGATTAACAGCTAAAGTTTGATATTGGGTTCATATAAAACCACTTAAATATGTTCCTAAATGAAAATCATGTTCTTTTAAATACATTTTTTTGACATAAAATTACGATATTTGATGTGAGAAGATAGCAAGCCTAATACCTATGTGCCGATGGGTATTATATCAATAGTAGAATGTAAGCGAGGCGTCGAAAGGGGTGTAAAACTTTCCGTGTTACCAAAATACACGAGCTAGAAGCCTCAGGCCTTATCGCCTCCACGGCGCCATTCATTGATTCTTGCCGCTTGACTGCACTAACTCTATTTTTCGACTTCCTTATCCAGTCAGGACAGACTTTTATTAACTTTCTAACTTGTTAAACATAACTTTCAGAAATATGAGATAAGTAAGATAGGATCCTGCAGAGATTTAAAACCCTGCCTCACCCTTTTTTGAATAACTGCTTCTTTTCCATTTTTATAAAGCCATAATTTATCTAAATAACGCACCAAATTATTTAAGTTAATTGCAATTTTTATTTCAAAGTAGACGAAACCTTTCTATACTTCACATAATACCGTTTCGGTAATCATGAATTGTCACATCAGTGAGCGCAGTTGTAATTAGCCAAATGCACCATGTAACGTGCCTCAGGCAATGAGACCAGCAACGAGCCGGCAGTATTGTTCCCGTAATGATTATATAACCGTACTTTTACTACACATTTAAAATTTAAGTGGTCTTAAAATTGTACGGAAGATTGTGCAGTACTCTATTTCACCTCAACGAAGCGTAACGAACTGAAAAGGGTGTTCGTTAAATCCGAGAGTAAGTTTGTTTTACGAATATATGCTGGTGATTTCGCAGAGATCAGGATTTGTTGTAGAAATTTTTGTCGAAAATGAAATACTAAATAAAAATGTCGAATCATATAGTTCCAGTGTCAATATTGTAATATCTATATATGAAACAATTTATTTTAAAGGGTAAAATGTTTCTGAGATCAGTGGATTTGGAGTTTATAAAGCGCCTTATTTGAAATAACAACGAACCGTGAATGTCTAACTTAAATAAGATTAAATATTCCTAGCCGACAGGAAGTTTCTTCGAGGAGCGTATGTAATCAAAATCTGCACTGGAAAACTTTCATCGGAATCTTCTAGCAATTGCAGAACCTGGTCCTTGGTAAAAAACTAAAATGAAGCTGTCGCTTAAACTAATTTCATTTCCAACTTCTGTGTTAGAATAGTTTTTATCATGTTTCACAGGTTTTTTTTACTAAGAAACTTACTTGCAGTTAAAAAATCAATTTCTCAGATCCAACTTGGAAGCAACTTGTTCAGTGTTTACTTCTCGGGAATGCGACACGGTAATGTAAAAGAATTTCTTTTCAACATTTTAAATTTTTTAATGTACTTGCAGTTAAAAATTTCAACATATTTACCTTTTCGAGAAGATGAAATAGTTCACATTTATTTGAGTAAGGGAAAAATTGTAAAGATATTTTTATAAACACTGTTTTATTTATTTTATTGCTATCTAGAGCAAAACTTTAAACAAAATGAGAGTAAATCCTAGATCTTTTTATAATACGTATAATTGATACAAATCGCAACGATCAGGATAAAAAATAAACTTTGGATGGAAACGTTTTCAAAGCAGAAAAACTATTAAACGTGACTAAGTAGATTTGCGACAGAGCGGAGTGGCCCTTGTCCTTCAAGAACGCAATTAGTTCGCTTTTTGCTGCACTCTATATTTTGACTAATGATTGGACGTTGTGGTTGTTCACAACAAACGCTGATTTATCGCTGAGCTCTGTATAACTATTAACCATTTATTCATTTTTTTTTATTGATTTTGGTTGGTTTCAATAATGTAGATATCGACAGAGCATACTGCTTATATAATTTCTAGTTTTAAAAATTTATTAATTGAAAATTCGTGAAAACAAATATATATCTCAATTATAATAAATGTGAATAGTTTTAAACATTTAGATAATTATATAATTTGGTAAAAAAAACCTTTTGTATCAAATTAATTTCAATACCTAAAAATTATGTACTCGATTCGTTGATACAATGGAGAAAAATACAAAAAACTTGTCTGAAAGTGTGCAGTTTTACTAATTTGCTTATCAGTTCCTAGTAACTTATACATGCATAAAAATAGTATATGAATGTGTACGGTTGTTAGTAGTAGTGAATGCGCTACCACGTCATTTTATTTTGTGGATAAGGAG
>DVQP01000644.1:0-20579 GCA_018231745.1 Danaus eresimus
CGGTTCTTGCGAGCAAATTAATTATTATAATATTTTAATTACATGTAACACGGAACGATAATGATAAAGTTTATTAAAATTAAGAACAAGAACGAGTTTTCTGTTTATATCACTTCATATGTAAAAATCACTACCAAACTATTACTGAAAGTTAGGAATATTTTTAAAAAATGCCACGAATATTGCTATTGCTGCAACACACGCGAATAAAGAACTTTGTTATATTAAAACGCTATGCTTAGTTTTATTGGTATTAAGCACAATATCCTCGACTACCGGAATTATTACACATCTATCTACCCCATACATATAGTCTTTATTACTATGAGGTAGATATTTTTATTGTAATCAGATATTATTAATATTTTCATATATTTTAATAAATAAGTGCGTTTTAAGTGAAATAATATTAAAATTCCATTCAATGAAAACAACACCGATATTACTATTAAAAAAGTAAATTTCTGATATTGTATCTACATTTATATATACATTTTTGATATTATTTTTAAATTTTCAACAAGAAATCGCAGCTTCAAACGCACCGCTGAGAAGGGCAAGACAAAATAATTAAAGATAATTATAGTTAATTAAAATATCGTATTATACCCTTAAGAAAAATTCCTTGAAACGTTGCAATTACTTAAGGTATTTTAATAAAAACTTTATTGTGCCGAATATACCCGACCTCACCTTGCAGAATACCCGACCTTTTGAAGTAATTTCCTCGGGATAAAATTTTAATGAAGAGAAATGTATTTTTTTTAATTAAAATTATAATAATTTTTGACTCATTACATTACACGCAATGATTCTCATTAATATTAAAATACTGTTATAGTAAAGAATGCATTGGAATTAAACTTGATCAACAATTCTTGTGAGGCTACATTGTAAGCTGTTTATTATTCATACGTCAATTTCTTAAAACATAATGTATTAAAAATATTTAAAATAAATTTAAAGCTCTTAATAAATTTACAACCTTTGTGATTTACTAGAACTAAAATTTCTTTCCTTCCGCTAAGATTATAAATATTGACGTTCAGAAATATAAAACAAAAAATATTCTTTGAAACTATACGTCCTTTTTTACTAATAACGGCGATCAACTTGAGGGCACTAAATTTTTGTTTAATATATTTAAACAAAATTAAGGCCCATTTTGATATTTTTTTCATTCTAAATTAATTTATTTCCAAGGAAAAGCAGATTATAGATTCTCTATGATCAGTCTTTGTAAACATATTTGTACATACACATAGTGGTTTTTGTTTGAAATTAAAAGTAATTAGAAAAAAAAAGTCAAAAAATAAATAAAAACGAATAGTTCAAGAAAATATTACTATGATCAAAATAAGACATTATTTTATATTAGTATGTCAATTTACAGTTAATATATATACCTTTATCTTATAATATATTGGTGGTTGATTTAGCTAGTAAAACGAAATATAGAAAATTTGCAAATAGAAAAATATAATAACAATGTGTCTTAATAAGACTGAATCCTTACTTATGTGTCTTAGATTAGAAGCAGAGATCCTATATATGTAAATTTAATACAAATATATATCTTAACTTTATTTTATGATGGAAGTTAAATTAAATCTTATTATAATTTAGCTTTTCTATGAAGCATTTAATGCAGCTTATGAAATGCGCTGCGACCTGATTAATTTACTGATTGCTCCAGTTTATATTAAAATGATAAAATAAACTTAATACAGGACGAAATAAACTGTTCTACAGAAATGTTATAGTGAAACATATATATAAATATTTTAGTTGTTAATATTTCAAAAAGTCACGAATTTAAAAAAATATTACAATTATATTTACCTTCAACTAATACAACAAAACTAAAATTATTATATACCAATATATTCACACTCATTTTTCACATCTATATTTCAAACTAAGTAACAAATACATACATATATCTTAAACGAAAATGTTAATATCTAGCTGTCTGATGTCGTATAGAAGACAGCGAATCAGTTTATTTTACCAAAATGCGTGCTAGAATGAAAAATGTTGTGCGAACGTCGTGCTTATTTAAGCAAGGTTGAATGTAAGCGTGGTAATTTATTAGCAGAGATAAATTTCAACCGTAAATATAGTAGGAGAATATATAGCCTGTATTGTTGCGGGTTGGAGCAGCGGAATATTATGTTATAGTGCTTTCGGATCATTAGTGTAACATCTGAATGTGTGTTGTAGGATTGATATAAATATTACGTATATTAGTATTAAAATTCTACTTACGACTTAGGTTAAAGCAAGTGAAACTAAACTGTTGAAGGTCGTTGTTCAAACTGCGCAAAATAGATTGATCTACCATGCTAAAGGAATATTTGTGTATGTTTATTTTGTTAAAAATACATTCGACTGAAATATTAGCCGTCTAATGATGCTTCCTCCAGAATTCGATTTATCAAATAACAAAAGCATCTATCTGTAACTTTTAGAACTATGAAATTAATTAAACTTATTTGATATACATACGTATGTTATAATTTAATTATCATTCTAAAACAAATTATAAATATATACGCGGACACGCTATTAACAGTTAATTGCAGTAAGTTACTTTTCAAATTAAAAGTAATTAAATAAAGCCTTGTTTAAATAAATTATTTAGAATTGAAAAGAAATAATTATCGTATAAAATGATCTTCTCATCGGAATACCATGAATATATTTATCACAATAATAAACTAAATTATTTACAAACAAAACTTTACGTAATAAATAAAATATAAGATACAGCACTATAACTGTCCATTAAATAACAGCCAATCGAAACGGTTTCCAGTATTTGTTTTATAATTAATAGATTACCGAATGGAAACCTATAAATGACCTCAATCATCATAACAAATTACACGACAATACCAACAGATTATCACATGAATATTTAAGCCATCTAATTATATCCATTAGTAAAACCGTACAAAATTATTTTATTATATTCCAATATTTGGACGACCCCGTTCTTAATCCTTTTAACGTGTAGCGTGACTATGAATCATTAATCAGACTTAATATGAACTTATTTAGGGATAGTATCTTCATGAGGAAGGGAAACGATTTATTAGCAGAATTATAATTGTAAACAATATAGGGACGTAGGGACGTTTAATTGAGTTACTTGATCATATTTAAATTGCTTTCTCTGAATTCAAAACTTTGTATAGAAAAATGTGAAATACTTTAGATGAATTTCAATATTTAAAGTATTAAAGAAATATCCATGGTAATTAAAAGACCTGACTATGTCCATGTTTAAAGAAAAAGTCAAGTGTTTCCTTCGATATTTCGATTCCTAATATTATAATTAGAAAGAAGACAGTGATTTCTACTTTTTATTCAGAGGTCTTAACTATGTATGATAAAAGTAAGCGATTTTATGTAAATCTTTATTTGAACTCAGATAAAAAGGCTAATACAAGTGCACGTTGATTATTTATCCAACCTTTCCTATATTTCGTAGAACCACAAACGTATCCGAAGTATTAGCCTAAAACAAAATAAGAAACCTTTATTACACTTTTAGTAGTAAAATATACTAGTCATTAACATAAATTTTTACTTAGTTCACTGCATTATATGGAGGTCTCTAACAGAATTCCTTTACTTTTGTAACACCCTCTGTCTTACGGTGACCGGAATATTAATTGGTTTTCTGAACCCTATATTGGCTACTGAGGCTTTTACAAGGTTATATTTTAGGTTAGGTTAGGTTATATTTTTATTCAGTGTTTTTTTGTGTTTAAAAAGCTTATAATTTAGAAAAGAAAAGTTGCACATATCGATGCAAGGGTATACACATTGTACGCTGTACCCTGAAAGTTTAGCTAGTTTTAGTTTTCTATTTCCTTTAAGCTCATTTTAATAAAAATCTTGATGTATCTAAGCTAAGAAAAAAATATAAAGTTTTAAAATTTTCAATCAAACCAATATCCCACATTTTTTGTATTTCTCCACAAACAAGAACATAAAATTTAAAAGAAATAAAAACGACTTACGATGAGGCAGTGATTCAATTATATTTTCAATCAACTTTTTTATACTTACAATAAATGTGTTTCTAAAACAGTACCGTCCAATTTTAAGCTTTGAAAAACCAAACGAAGTTGTCCTATAAAATATACCGTCACTACCTGAAAACCCTTTCAGCGAAATCCACACTCTAATAACAAGAGCCTTTTCAACGTTGCTTGATAAAGTTTTTCCTGTATAAAGGTTACGCCTATCGTGCTAACTAGGAAATACGTTTAGGAGATTTAAAAATGCATTCAGTAACACACTTGATATACGAATTTTAAGTCTCCAGTGTGTTGTCAGTGTTTTCAAGCTTTACAATACTTATCTTTTATTATTTAATACTGTTAATTTGAAATGTCTAACCCACAATATTGCAATGGTGCACTTTTATTTAACTTATGTACATATATATTTATATATATATATATATAAGATATATCGCAAAAGTGAACCAAATCATTTAATTAATTTCAACATTGAAACCAATAACAGCATCCTTTTCGTATTTTACTTACATAAATTAAAAATGATTTCATAATCGCTATTTCATATTGCAATAAGTGTAAATAATCAAAGCGAATCCTATATTAGGATTCAAAGTCTGGAGATCGACTCTACAGTAATATTTTGCTAACATATAAATTCATTAAAATTTTCGCCCAGAATTTTTTTTAAACCGTGGGCCATACCATCATTTTAAAAATAATTGTGAAGCTCTCATGGTATTTCCACTGGCCTAAGTAATTTTCATTTAAAAACGAATATATGACTATTCATAAATTACTTGTATGTTAGTATATACGCGTCTGTCACATGGATAAAGTATATAATAAACTGTCTACGACATTGTGGAATTCATATAGAAAGAATCATATCATTTTTATTTTATTTCTTCAACAAATAAAAATACATTTATATTTTTCCAATCAAAAGGCCAAATTATACGACATATTTTACATTTTATATTTATTAAACAAGATTAACGACGTGTATATATTTGTTTGGTTATGAAAACAAAACATGATTTATGTCGAATTAATTCTGTTTTTATTCCTGTGTGATTTATCTAACAAGAACAAATGCAGTTTGATAAATTAGATGGATTATGAAATATGTATAGATAGGTTGAGTTCTTGTTGTCCCCGGTGAATGAGACCTACATAACACATATATGTCACCGGGCGGTACAAGCCGCCGCTCAGCCTGAATAATTCATGAGACATATGGACTAAAGCAGACTGGATTTCAGACGGGAATTTTAAAATATCTATAGAAGCTACGGATTGAAAATTCTTTTAAAAACACCCCGTGTATAAATCTACAGATATAATAAATATGTTATGTGACCATATTTTTGATGTATTGTTTTTATTTATTTTATTTTATACAACAATTTTATTTTACCCATCTTGAATAGTATCCAAAATAAAAAGAGTAAATAAATTGAAGTCACGAATAAAAGGATTAAGGTAGTTTTATAAACAAATTGAAATTAAAAACAAACAGCATAAAATTAATGACATTTATATTTTACACTACGACTAACTTTTTATCTATAAATATTGCATATATAAAGGTGACATCTCTTCTGATAGAAACTGGTGAACGTGTGGTAATGTAGAGATGTGTAACTTAGTTACAGATGCAACTGGCTTTATGGGGATTAACGAAGTAGAAGGAGAGGGGATACGATTAGGAAAATGGAAAAAGCTAAATAAGAAGGACAGAAACAAAGTTCAGTACGTGATTAAATTTTAATTCTGTATATCGTTTACGGGCAAGCCACTCGATATAATTAACGGTAAAAAGTCTTGTTAAAAAAATCAAATAAAGATATAACGTTGAGTTTCCTCACGTGACTTGATGAAAATGCAGAATTTCTTGTAAGATACTGTTGTGAAATTTATATGTACTACTAATGTTTTCCCTCTAAATATATAAAACGAGTACGTTACGAACAAATATTTAACAGTAACTCAGTAGCTTTTGTTCGTGATATAGTTTTTACACTACTATTAAATATAAATCCGTATTTTATATATGCCACATGTATGTCTGTTTTATGCCCGTCAAGTACTTTTTTAATATTTATCAGTAACTGAATAATAAACATCACATTTCCTTTAAAAATATTTTGTTTTTCAAGGGCTATTAACTATATTTTTTTTACCAAGCAAAAAAACAAAACAGTAATTAGTCTAAAGTTCCGAAAGGTGTTTTTAAAATAATTAGGAAACATGATAACTAAAGTGATTTCTTGAATGGTTCAATGTTTTTCTTCTGACATTATTTTAATCATGACCAAAAGTAATATAAAAATATTAAGTTTCAGCAACTGTAAAATTTGCTGTTTATATATATATAAGAAAGTGAAATAGAAATAAAAGCGAGATCTTCTACCCCATCGTTACCATATTATGCATTCAAATTTTTGTACCTATATTCTCCGAAACAAATTTAAATGACGTCACGTTTTCAACTTAGACTACATTCCTGACTTTATGTAAATTAATCGCTAGACCCACAGCTATTCATTGCTCCTATTTAATTTAGTTTGGGACGGTTTTTGTTTCAACTTACTTTTATTGCATTTTAATATAAAATTCAATACATTGCGTTTAGCATATTCTTATGTAGCAAATGTATCCACCAACAGTGAATCGTATTCATTATAAATATTAAAAATGTAATTAAAAAATTAGTATTTAAAAAATGTCTTTACAATTTTATGGCTCCATAAAAGACCTACCTAAATATACATATATTTTTATGATAAAATATAATCTGCAAAGTAATTATTGCAATTGCGTTCAGACTGAAATGATTGACAAAAGGCTTTCAAAGGCCTCAAATTTATATCAATCGTGAAGTTTCACATACTACTGTTACAGTCATAATAAAAAACTATATTTTCATAATAGCTGCAGTGCTATTCCTTTCATAATAAATCTTTGCCTTAACTATGGTTTGATCTGTGTTTTAATGTTCATTTAACACGATTTTCCCTATCTGAAATCGGTTATAACGATGGCATACTGAAGTTCTACGGTTTAAATTTAATTTGAATATTGCAATTGGAAAGTACTTTATGCAACTTAATGACTAAATAATGAATACTTAAGGAAACAGCTCGAACAAAATTGAAAGTTCTTAAGAAATGCATAAAGTTTTCTGTAAGTTGAACTAAAAATGTTAAATATTATTCAACATTAATGACGTAAGTTGCATAAGTTTGAGGCGAGTTGTTCGGCAAGTCATTACACTTTTAATGGATACATATTCTAGGGACGTTGTTAATAGTAATAATGTAAGTATAAATGGTTAAAGTTAACTCATTTAACAGCTTGCCGCGTACGCGGTTTGCGATTGTATTGCTCAAGAACAATTTTTCAACCATTTTACAATCACACTTATTAAAAAAAAAATAACGTTTTTTTACGTGACTGAGGCCATAATTATCTATTTAATATATTAACTTAAGATAATTTTAATTAGAGAACAATTAAGTTGGTAAATGTATAATTTCATTTAAACCGAAACCGCTTATTGGATCAGACTTCGCGTTTTAAACAATCGCCATAAAAACACTTGAAATAGCAAAAATATCAAATATACTTAATACGGATAAAGCTTAGAAACACTAAACGTAAAACTAAGAACGTAATTTGAAACGTTGAATTGTACTTTTTGTCTTTAAGCTTTTACAAGTACTTAACCTGAATTGAACTCGAGCACGCCACAATTCTTAGTTTGCGATCAATACTGTATATTTTTAGATTTTTTAGAATTATAAAATTAAAGTTCAGCTAAATTCAAAATTGCTAATAAGTTCAAAATTTATGAGTCATATATTCTTAGTCTTCCGTAAATTATCGTTCTGATTCGGACATTTATCGTTAATGAAAAGAAAAATAATTTGATTCGTTTGCGTTACATAAGAACATACACGAAAAAAACGAATAAAATTAAATGGATTTCACTGGCCGAAAGCAATCAAGTGATTGGTTTCGCGAAAAACCGACGTGAGTATGTACATATTTTTGTAATTATCACAATTGAATGCAATCGTGTTCACGATTCAGAAATAAATGTTCATTATTTTCGTAACGCGTAACCGTATTGTATTTAAAAATCTTGCTGACAATATAATACCTTATATATGTATTTTTATGATTAATGCACATATACACACCCTTTCTAACCTCATGGCATCAAACGTTTCTTCGACAACTTCTTAAAACAATTCTTCGACAACCCTTAACAACGTGTATTTTAATTTTTTTTCTGAGAATTTATGTAAATAATTTATAAATTAACGGATTTTATACCTTACGATGTAAAAATTTACTGAAATAAATGTTTATTATTTTTTTACTTAACGATAGATTTTACTTATACCTGCAAATAAAAATTACGTCTTCGTGGCTCTTCCAAAAAAGGGACTAAATTCAGTTTAATATAGCTTTGTGATGATTATTTTCACATGTTAAATAAGATAATATGATTTATAACATTACATTTTTTTGTGATTATTACGTTTCGATCTACGAATACATTTAGGCATAGAACTGTTTACATTTTAATGTAGTATAATTCAAAATAAATATTATTTTTTCTCTTGAACCACACCAATTTATGTTAAAAATAAAATTTATATCTTCATTAAATTAAAATCGAATGGTTTTCTGTTTAAATTTTATTTACCCAACGTTCTTGAGGTTATCGATTTTCATTTTAATGATTGTAAATATCAGATATCGAAGACAAAATTCATATATTCAAATATTCACGTGCCGAAAATATTCACTTTCATAAAGTGAGCATTAAAGTAGAAACTTCATTCTTCAAACGATTTATGCTTCACACTGCTCTTCACCAATGTTTAGTTAACTAGATTGTTGTTGTTGTTGTCCGCTATTGGGTCCGCTCTCTAGTATGGCTTATTAGAGTATAATAGACCTAATTATATTTATCTTTAGACATGAATTAAAATTAATATTATTTATAATTATCACTTTTATTATTTCATTATATATATATTAACGAGGAGACATTGAAGGTAGCAAGCTGATGATGATAGTATTGATGATTATGATAAATTGAACATTACCTTAAAAGTTTTTTTTATTGTAAGAAAACGAAGAAATAAATACAGAGATATTCGTTAGTAATTATCTTTTTATTTCATTTTATTTAGACCATACACAGTATGTATAAAATATATATACATAGATATTTGTACTTAAATGGTGCATTTAAAAAATGTCTTTCTAGTTACAAGGTATTATCACTGATACCTAACTAATAGTTACATAAAGGTATTTGAATGCAAACTTTTAACGAAATGCATGCTCACGTATAGGATAGAATCGTTTCAAATCTAAAAGGCCCCGAGTTTGATGACGAATCAAAAAGGATTATCTGAAAATGTATTCCAGCTTAAATAGACAATGCCTGAAACGGGAGGCCTTTAGCTCGTGTCATAACAAATAAAACCCTATTTAATATCCAAATCCTCCTGGAAAATGTGTGCCACGTAGTATCTACCTAATGCCGTGGCCGTGACAGTGCCTACATTTAGAACTTTTCTCCATATCAAATTGAAATTCAAATCATCTTTTCGTAATAATCCAAAACTATGTTTCTAAGCCTATCGGAGGCAAGTACTTCAGAGTAAAGCAATTTCGTTCTTTGTGTAGACAAACCATTTATGGTTTTTCTTATTAATGGTTTAACCATTGGTTTCTCGATTATTTTCAAACCCCATGTGCAGAACGTCTCGTGTTTCTGATGGAGAACTTTTGTAACTACTATTTACTGGTAATTTATTTAATACTACAAACTTCCATACACACCATACAATTTTGATTTTTGTCTAATATTATAAGCATATAAATATACATGATAGATAACATTATTTAATATATATATTTTTTCAAAGTAACAAAAGAATTGTATTCGATCAGAAAATTATTTGATATACATTTTTTGAAGCTGCCAAATGATAACACTGAGGGGACCCTTTTTTTAATTCAGATTAAAAGTATGCTACTATATGACCTATCAGGTGATAATGAATAGCCAGCGCTTCTGTGACCTACTTGTAGTCTAAAAGCTGTGGATAAAACGCCTGGTCGGATTTACTGCTTGCTCGAGTGCAGCGTCAGACCTAAACTGTGAAAACACGGATTCTGTATAAAGCTATCTGCTTTCCGTTACAAGGAGCCATACTCTACTGCAGCCAAAACATTTTGATCTTTATATTCATAAATAAATACAAAATTTTGCTACATTAATGTCTAAAAAAAATCTTAGCGGTTTGGCATATGTCTTTGTTCAATAACTTAAAAAATGATGGTTATTTGTTACAGAAAAACTTCGAAATAACTAGACTTATTTTAAAGAATTTTTTATAGAACAATTAAAATATATTATACGTCAGCCTTTATGACACAAAAATATAATCAGTAAATAAATTGTGTGGAACCTTAAAATACAAGTAGTTATGGTGAAAATCGCTTATTAAGTTATGGGATAAGACTTCTAAAGATCATAAATAAGAATTGATTAAAATCATTACAACACTATCCCGATTTTCCAGAAATGATTACTAAGAAATATAATCATATTCTGTATGTTTCTTTTTATATTGACGTTATTATATTTTATGTTGTAAATAAACAAACACAGATACCATTTTCAATTAAAATTTTAGTTATTGTTTATTCGAAATACTTTTTTACTTGAATAACTGTCCATATTATCCCTATACTATTAATCCCTGTTAAAATTTATTATATTTAAGAAAAATCTAGTAAATTTTAAGTATGAGAACGCCTTAAACAGTCAAATTCAACATAAATTTTAGTAAAAAACTACTGGGATTGCGTTCTAGTTTTCGAATACACTTTTGTTGGCACGAGAAATGTTAAAGTGGCTTTAGTGACCTTGTTTGAAAACAAAGAAATTGTTGTGTTTTCAATCATACCCATATATAAAGAAACTTTGCAATAAAAATATTTTCTAGATAAGTACTGCGTCCACAAAAACAACAAGAATTATTTTTATAGATCAATATAACAATTGTTTGAAATTCTATCCAACATATCGTAAATCAATGTTGAGAGGATGAGAGCACTGTAAAAGAAAAATATCTGTCCGAACTCCGATTTGTCATAAAAGTATAATAATAGTGGGTCGGGGGTGCCGCAACAACGGCGGTGACCTATACAGCGCGCGCCGCCGCGGCAGTCTTCAGTCGAGCTTTCTAATGACCTCAAGCGTTCTGTGTTGCGCGATAAAAATACCTTGATAAAAATAAAAAACTTGTACGCGGCTGGAACGGCTCGATACTCGTGTGGTGAACCTTAAAAATTCAAGGACAGGCGCACATCGCTCCTTCGGGATGTTGCGTCACAAAAATGAACTCTAACCACTAAAGGATAACTCTGTTAGTAATTAACAGCGAGTACAACGAAGCAAACAGCGAACACGTAGGTAAGTTTAATTATTATTATCACTAATATTAATATTAAATGTATTGATTACTTTTATGGCTGCTCGCTTATAAAGTCGGCTGTAGTTTATTGGAAGAATAAAAATATGACGTAGTACAAAATATACCTAGAATTAGTACTAGTAAATAACAATTTAAAGTTTTATATTATTTAATTTCAATGGAATTAAAACATGTCTATGTTTTGCTTTTGTTCTATTTATTAAATGAGATAACCTTTTCGTACTAAAGGTCCGAAGTTGTGATGTTTTATATTGGCGAGCCGGATAAAATTTCTTTAGGGCTACTTTTGTTTCAGGTTAAACAATGGCAATATAAAGTGATGTTTAAAAAACAAATAAGGATGTAATTATGATAAGGGACTTGTATTCTGCGATACAAAAAAATGACAATGGTATTGCTAAAATATTATCACTCCTTTTATTTATATTCCAAACTTGCCGAACTGAAAATACCTTGGAGTGCTCCCAGTTGATGCAGAACAGTAAATGCACGTGCTACACTTTTGAAGATGGTAAGCAATTTATAACATATATTTATATTGTAATATATGTATTATTTTAATATTACTGTTTTTAATTCCAGCGGTATATCTCGATTGCCAAGACACAATATTAAAAGATATAAAAAATGCCCTCAAAAGAGTTAGTAATGTGCATGCGTTTTCTATATATGATCTCGACGGCAGTGAGGAAGAATTGGGACCACATTTTATACCTCAAGGCTCTTGTATCAAACACATACATATATCTCGAACGAATATAAGATACATTGACGATGAAACATTCATGCCATTGAGAAAGTGCCTTGAAAGCTTAAGCATTTTATCAAGCAAAATTAAGTTTATACCGCAAAAAGCACTATCCGGTATGCTCAAGCTAATTTCATTTGAATTAATTTCCAACCATGTTGAAGAAATCCCAAGCTATAGTTTTTTTGGACTTCCATTAGTAAAGTTGAACATGAAAGGGAATATGGTGCGACATATATCCGACACGGCATTCAAAAGTTTGGAATCATCGCTATCAGAGATTGACCTTAGCGAAAATAGTCTCACTACTTTCCCATTGACTTCAATAGCTCATTTAAAGTATCTTCTGACACTTAAATTAGCTTGGAATGAAATTTTTTCCATTGCAACCGTAGATAACTATTATATATTATCGCTAGAATATTTAGATTTGAATTCCAATAATTTTGAATTTATTTCCGAAGACTGCCTTAAATTTAGTCCGTCCCTGAAAGTTTTATCATTTCATTTTAATTTCATAACGAACATACATTACCGAGCATTCTACTCCTTAGTTAATTTAACGTCTTTAGATTTGAGTCACAATAGAATAAAAATATTACACACGAATTTATTTCAAACTAATAAGAATTTAGAGTCCATAGATTTAAATCACAACCATTTGCACCATATCCACGGCCTATTCAGTAATATGCCGTCTTTGAATAAAGTATTTTTAAGCCATAATAATATACTTGAAGTGCCAATAGATTCCTTTTTTAACTGTAGTAAAATAACTATAATACACTTAAACCAAAATTGCATACATAATATAAATAGTGAGAGCTTTAGTAATTTAGAAAATTTAGAAGAACTGCAATTAGATTTTAACTATTTAAATCAAGTGCCACATAATATTTTGATTAATAATAAGAATTTAACGAAATTACATTTAGACAATAATAACTTTAGTGATATAAATAATAAAACATTCTTTAATCTGAATCATCTTAAAGAGATAAGACTTAACAATAATTGGCTCAAAATTATTTTCAAATCTATATTTATTAATTCCATTCACCTAGAAGAAATATATTTAAATAATAATAGAATAACAGTCATAGAACCGGGCACTTTTCAGAAAATGTCACGCCTGAAATATATTTTCTTGCACAACAATAACCTCATTGAAATAAGCGACATTCTTCCTTTGATCAATTCGAAATTACTTATTCTATCCTTAGAAAGCAATCGGTTATCTACAATAAATAGTTTAATATTGGGGCCACAGAAAAAATTAAATCAATTGAATTTAAAATACAACCGCTTAAAATTTATACAGAAAAATACTTATAACAATTTAACTCATCTAACACAATTAGAACTTAGCTTTAATGAGATCCTATTTATCAATGACTTTTCTTTTCAAAGGCTTAACGCAGCTCGTTATATTGATTTACATTATAATGTAATTAGAAATATAACAAGCTATACATTTTTCGGCCTAAGTGAATTAGAAGATTTAGATTTGTCATACAACAAAATAGTATATATATATGATATGGCTTTTGATACTTTGAAAAAGTTAAGAAGTATTAATCTTTCATACAATCCCCTGAAAATACTTCATAGAAATCTATTTCAGCACGGGTTGCCGTTAAGTTCACTTTTTTTAGATAATTGCGATATAGAAGTTATTGAGAATGGCACTTTTCAAGGCTTAAATAACTTAAAGTCTCTATCGATTCGAAACAACTCCTTGAAGGCGAGTGATTTACTATGTCTTGATATTCCAGGCTTGAAATTTCTGTCTATATCATTTAACATTCTGGACTTTTTGCCAGTAGAGGCGTTTTCAAATCTTCCTCTTTTAGAATCTATTAATTTAGAGCATTGCAATATCGAAAAACTTGTAGAAGATAGCTTTGTCAACAATAAAAATTTAGTAAAGCTTAACATAGCTCAAAATATTATAAGTACAATCCCTGAAAAACTATTCAACATGTTCAATTCTTTAACCGTATTTAATGTCAGCAATAACTTTTTAGACTACGTGCCATACAGCATATTTGAAAATCTCACACAAATAGAAACTTTAGACTTTGCAGACAATTTAATACAAAAAATTGAATTAAGTGGTCTGAAAAAATTTAAGAAACTAAAATCATTAATATTTCGTAAAAATGAAATAAATTCTATATCGTGCACAAACAAAGTGATATTAAATGATGTTATATTTTTCGATATTAGCTTTAATAGATTAGATTATTTACCCGATATAATATTTGACTCCTTTCCAAACATACAAAATATCAATATTTCTTATAATAACATGGCACATTTCGATTTTTTGACAACACACAAAAGATTAGGTGTCTCTTTCGTTAATTTAGATATCAGCAAAAATCCGACACATTCTTGGAAACCGAAGAACTCAGACAATAACACGCTTATAACAAGTCTGTATGAATTACATATTTGTTTTACAAATATGACTATTATTGAGGACACGACTTTGGATTTGTTTATCAATTTACGGCATCTTTATTTAAATTTTAATAAAATTCGTCGTTTCTCAATTAGCCCGTTTTCCACATTAATATTTTTGGAAAACTTAGACTTGAGTTTTAATAGAATAACTCAACTTAAAACAAGCAACTTTCGCGGACTTGTTAAATTGAATACTTTATGTTTATCTTATAATAATATTGAGTCAATGGAATCTTTTGATGAAGATTTAAGTAATTTAAAGCTTTTAGATCTCTCCCACAATAAACTACAAAACATTTTGAATGAACATTTAATAAATTTAAAAGAATTAACTGTTCTTTATCTGGCCTATAATAATATTAAATATCTATCAGCTACTTCTTTCAATAACCTTAATAAAATTGTAAGAATAGATCTAGAACATAATAAACTTCAAACAATACCTTTGGAGTTACTCACATCAATAGAAAATCATATACAAGACATCTCCATACAAGGTATATATAATTTAAATGAACTACATAAACAAACATTTTATTATATTTTAATGCCTCTAGAACTTAATAACATTGATTTAATTTTTAGATAATGTTATAATCTGTCGTTGCCAAAAGAATAACACATGGACATGGATTCAGGATCATCCAAAAATAATAAAACAGTATGCCGTTACTTGTTTTAACGAGGATTATCCCAAAGAAAAGTGTGATCTACCTTTTATCGTCCACTTGTCTGCAGACAAACAGGATGATAATTCAGTTTTAGTAACATGGCTTATCAGAAATCGTACTTCTGTAAAAGCATTACATGTGTTATATTACAACGAAGTCACCTTTTCTGACGTAAGAAAATGTTTCAACATTTATATGATGTTCGGGAATGTCGATTTTATCAATAATTTTATTTTTCCAGGTGAAATTAAAGCATGTAGATCTGAACTCAACGTCTACTCTGATAACTGATTTGGAGCCAAATATGAATTACATGGCATGTTTGTTAACAATGTATGACAATTCTGTCATCAATTTGTTGAACGAAGATTTCATAAACATCAATAGTACGGATTTTGAAACTAACATTACTGCTAAAATGAATCGTAATATAGCGGCGTCTCTGATTGCACAGTCTACAGCAAGTGAATGTGTTACTTTTGACACGATAAAGAAACCACTGATAATTAAAACAAAAAATAGCAAAGATTATAAAACTTCTTCTATATTAAATCGTCGTACTGGCTTGATTGTTGGCTGCTCACTAGGATTCATAGTATTCTTCGTAATGGTAACTGTTTTATTATACACCAAATTTAAAGAAAGAAAAAGAATCGCAAAATCAGACCCTGCTTGGTCTGAAATGAACGACTACCACTCCATACAAAGCAAAGAAGATATTATCCAACATTCAACGACAGCGTCTACTGATAATATTTTATTAGGGATGACAAAAAATCGTAATGTATCATTTGACAAAATTATATAATACTCATATTTAAAATACTAGTCACCCAATATTTATTTGTTTTAGTGAATTTTACGACAATAGACGCTATAATTTTATGGTTAGGCCATATGTTTAAATACGTAGCTGCATTGGAACTGTAGATTAGATTTGTAGACATATTTACCCATAAGGTAAATTAGATAGAGAATAAAATAGTGATGAAAAGTTTATAAATTTATTAGGATGTAGATAAGAAAATTTATTAAAATTGTTGCAAAATTATTTCTTTGTTTTTCTTTCTGAAATGTCTTAAATACTGAAATTATTTTTACTCAAAAAATAATTTCTTAAAATAATGATTTGTGTGCTATAATACCCCAATGTAGTGATGCCATATAATAAATCACTAAAACATAAACAAAACCAACTGTATTTCGATTGAACTAAAGAATAATTTTATAAAACAATAAAAATTCTTGTATTATAATTAGAAGCACCTGCAACAGTCTATTATAGCATGAATAAAACATTACTTGAATGACGACGAACTACGTATGTGTTCAGACACTTATCCTAATTGACACTTAAAGGCTTAGTGTGGGAAATGAGCTAATGTACGCATTTAGTATTGACGCTCAGGATTACATCATGACACAAGACCGTTAATGGAAATATCTACCGAGATAATGATTTCGTACGTCGAATTACGCTCGAAATATAGTAATAATTAATTAGGGTTACTGTTTCCATGAATTAAGTTGTTTTTATAATGTTTTAAACCATTACATTTCTGACGCCATTGAATGTGAAAGAGTAAAGTCAAATAATAGTTGTTTGGGATTCTTCTTATTAGTTATACAAATAATAATTTACGTTACAGTCATTAATTTAACATAATACTTTTTAAAGCGAATTCAGCTTTTTTTCGCATTTTAAAGAAAAAACACAGTAGAAATGAAAAGACTTCAACTGTAAAGACAGAAATTTACAGCCAACAGTTAGCAGTTCAAGCATCATTAACGTAGAGCACGACCTGTATTATTCAAATAACAGATCAACTTACATTAAAACTGAATATTTCATTTTAAAAACTTCTATCATTAGCACTGAACAAAATAAAATACCAGTAAAATTTTGCACACAAATATAGAAGCTGAAAGCGTCTTTCACGCCAGCTACAAAATTTAAAAGTGAAACCTTTTTGCAGGAATAAATATATGAACGTGCCAAGTAAAACATCTTCTCCGACTAGGTCAGATTTAATTTAGCCTTAAAAAAGTAACACTCGACCTATTTCAAAAACTTAACCGCTTATAAAGGTGTTTAGAATGAAAGTTTATCACGCGAAGTAATGACTTGAACACTTCTACAAATTAATAATATTATAACTCGGAAAATTTTATATTTGAAAACTATTGATAATAGTATCAATTGTTTAAATGTTGAGCCTCCTTAACAACAAAGTACATGGAATATCAGCAGTAATCTTGTGATCACTGTCAGGGAAATGTTTGAATTATGAAGGTTCAGTGAATTTCCACAAATAAATTATGTTATAATAACAGCTAGCTATAACTCGACCCATTGTCTGAGAACGAATAGTGACAAATATTTTCCTAAAGTGGATTATATAATTTAAACATCAACATAATTTCACTGTATATTAAAAAAGCTTCAAATAATCTAAGGAAATTAAAAACTCCTTAAGGAAGGATATGAAAAAATAATGTTCCAATTTTCTTTGCAGCACTATATTTACTCGTCTACCTACTTTATATGAACAGAAACCTTTCAAATATATGGATACTATATTTACAAATTCAATTAGTCAAGTTATTATTAGAAACTCTTACCCAGAAACATTTGAGAATATAGATTATTATACACTCAAAGAATACAATAGAATGAAAATGTATTAACGATATAAAACACAATATGCACTCTTCATAGTACAATTGTTAACATTCATTCGTTGTTATTGTCATTCATTTAAATAATGTTGGGTCGAAATGGAATTTACTAGTATATAAAGAATTGTTTTTAGTTTTGTTTTTATTGATAACTTATGAAAACCGAACAAAAAGGTTTACAACAAAATGTGTACCTGTGATTCTAGTACACTTACCTATTCACATAAAATATTCGCCGAATAATATCGCTATTTTGGTTAACAACTTACAAAAACTTATGTATATTGAAATTATAAGTAATTGTAGGTTTTAGATAACATTTTAGGTTTTTAGGTAGGTTGAAGATAACATTTTCAACTAAAATTTGGACTGAAAATTATATGTAACGTAAATCAAATAATTTCTCGTTCTTTTATATCAAAGGACTACGACAACACGAGAAATTTTTACTAGTATATCATATGAAAGTCAATAAGTATTTTGACTATTGCGGATCGATACCCGAGATAGGTATGGAAATATACAAGCGCTAAAATCCTTTCAAAATTGTTGTTCATATTTAAAAACATGCGCCTTCTAATATTTAATTAATTGATAGGTTTCCGTGCAATCGCTTTAAATTTTGAACCCAAAACGTATTAAATACAATTTCAATAATAGGACAAGTGTAGTTTTGAAAATAAAAAAGCATTCCTTTTAAAGCCGACGTTTCACAGTAAACTGTCTTGAAGGCCAAATTTCTATATTTACAACAAACATGAAAATATTTTATGATATTTTAGATTGTCGGGAATGGTGTAAATTTACGAGCACCCAATTCAATTTTCGGCCCTTACAATATATTCCCCTTTTCCAACGTTGATTTGCCATGCAGGGTATAAAGTATATCGGTACTTTTTGTAGTCAGCGCCAACAGGGCTGCGTTTGAGAGCTTGTGAATTATATTTAATAATGAGTGACTTTATCCCACCCTGATGTAAGGGTCGAATCTGATAGGTATCAACGTTTACAAACGATAAATTGCATTATATAATGGCCCAATTATCCCAACGTTGGCGTAATGAAGTGGAAAACAAAAAAAAGTTTTTATATCTGTAACAAGGTATCTTCCACAAATAATTTTATGCCATATGTACTTATACATAGGGTGGGTCTATATCTAAGCTAACACCACTACCTTAACTATTATATTTGATTTAATGTTTTAAAGAATTAGTATTATAATATACCGCTAATTTAATATGTTCATAAGAAACAGCTGTGACCTATAACCTAATGATTTTTTACTGTTATCTATAATTTATACTTAAGATGGTCACAAAATTACCGTATCAAATTACATCGAAAATTGAAAAGCCGTTTTAGCCGTAGACTGCCCGCGTCAAAATAAACATATAACAGAAATATTAACAGAAACTAAGAACTTATTTCATTGCAATATATAGTATATATTGCAATGAAATAAGTTAATATATATAATAATCATAACTCTCCTATAAAATGTACTAACTGTTAAAATTATTCGTATCCCCAATATAAGCTTGATGTTTGTACAAATAACAGAATCCTAACACACATGACAGTGGGGACGTGATATTGGTGCCGATCCTATCCACTATCCCCGCTCCTTCAGCTAATAGATTCATTTGTATTCAGGTTGCAAGTGGGCACTGTAACGAACATCCAGGGAGCTGACGTTCAGGATACAATTACCAGTGTTAATATTTACCATCTGACGCCAACGACTAATTGCTGTGGCTGCATCCTAACGGGTCCTTACCTTGTACAAGGTGCTATTGTTATGTGAATGCTGTACTTAATTAGTTTGTCTTATTTACATGAGCAACTCGAGGTGACTCTCAGCGATCGATAAGTTTTCCATTAATATGTTTTAATATGATAATTTTGCACTAAAGTAAATTGAGTTAATTTTATAAAAAAGTGTCATGCGGTTTCGGTTGGCAATATATTATCGTGGTCATTGTATGGTATGTGCCCTCCATTGGTATTAAAAATTTCAGTGATATCATACCATTAATATTAAAACTGCTACGATGTGACAAAAACATAATTTTTATATACTTTTTAAAATAACTGGAATAAATAAATCAGTATTTAAAAATTAAGAATTCATTTGTGACGCCATTTTTTATGAAAAAAATACAAAGCGGAACGCTTTGCAGAGACATGCCCAACAAAAAATTGGGCAAAAGCCAAGCTTTGACATTAAAAGTTTTACTATCGGAAACAAACCAAAAGTAAAAAGGCTTCAGTAATGCTGTATAATATTGTCTTTGCATTATACAAGTCATTTAAAAACGTTTAAAAATATTGATCAATTAGGTCTCATTTCTGGTTATAGCAAATAATAACTGAATATAAAACATTTCTTTCTTTCGGCATTCGAACTACAAACATTTTAAATTTTATTAATTTTTTCTTT
>DVQP01000645.1:0-20563 GCA_018231745.1 Danaus eresimus
TGATTTAAAGAAATATATATTATAAATATATTATATATAAAATCGTTTCTTTATAATTATAATCAATATACGAGGAGAGTAATATCTTACAAACTGTATTATTCATCTGACCCTAAATGTAAATGAACCATCAAAGCCATCGCGGACATTTATATTTTGTTCAGTTTCATTATAATGTCGCAAAATTAATCGATGCCATATTTGATAACAGCATATACGGTAGTGGCGTTAGTTATGAATATTGAGATAACCTCATAATTACTCACGATACCATATTATCTCACAATAAACGAACAAGGTACAGAAAAGTAAAACAAAACTAATAATAATTTGAATTATTTACAACATACCTATTATATAACGTCTGGCACACACAAATGCAATTTAGTGTTATAATTGCAAGTTCTATATTAGTGAGATATACTTAGCTTACATTTTTATTTTAAGTTTTAAACTTTTTAACCTAAAATACCCTAATAAATTCATATTAATTTTTACTTTCATTTTTGGATAATACAATACTTTCCAGGCATATTTATTTAATACATTACTTTAAAAAAGTATACAAAGTAAATTTAAAACAGTGTCATAAAGAATAGGCATTTATAAGAATGGAATAAAAAATATAAAGTCATTATTTAAATTATATGATATGAAAGCATTCACATGACATTCACCTGTGAAGGAAAATAAGTCAATTTGGTAACTTGATGTATGATTTAACTTTAAATATTTTTTTTTAAACTAAGTTAATACGTATACCTAATCATGAACTACACTCAGGAAATACAAATGAATTCGTATAGAAAAGTTTAGTTCAATCCTTTGGAAATAAAAGTGAGTTGCAAGATGTCACTGAAAGAACGTGTATATTATAATTGCAAAGAAAATAAAAATTTTAAGAATACCTAAAATGAGTTAAGTCTTTGGTGGTTCCGAGTAATTAGAAAAACTCAATTGAACTGTATTATTATAAAAAACGACATAAAAATAAAAATCGGCGACAAATCCCCCTGCAAGTCCCGATGAAATATTAGCACAGCAACGACATGAAAGTTCTTAGGTATTAGCGGGAATCTTCTGTAATAAAAAACCCAGTAATGGTTCCACCGAGGCTTCTCATTCACAATAATTATATTATACTTGTTATTTGATACTTTATCTCTTCTATGTTTTGTCATATTGATAATATCATTGAAAAGTTCCAAGTTTAAGTCATTTAAGTAGGAAATTATAAAGCGTTCACAACGTTCTCTTAAAAAAATCCAGATGTAATAAGTAGTTGGCCTTGACTTTAAATGAGAATGGAAGAAACTCGTCTAACCATAATATCGTCCTTATGCAGAATATTTTTTATAGTATATGGTATATGTCTGTATCTATACAAATCTAAATATCACAGTGACACTAGCGCTGAAGAAGTAATAACAAACCTATTTATAGAACAATTCTATGACATAAAATTCAATTTATAATTGTTATCAAATTTATTTCATACCTTAGCTCGAAACGAAATTCCATATTGGAATGCCTCCTCAGGGTGAAGCGGAATTCTCGTATCGTACTCATCCTCAGGTACCAGATCATACTCCTTCTTTGAGGGCATCTTTCTTCCCCACTTAAATAGTTTCATAGGAACTCTTTTCCACGACCCCTTCAGGATCACCCGGATGTAGCGCGCCCTGTGTCCTCTTCTAAACATTGCTTACCACACCTACAGCAACTTTTGTAGGCCGGCCTTTGCGAAGACCTGTAGGAAAAACAAATGGTCATATAGAACATTACTAACTGCCTTTAAGAAAAAAATGTTTTACAAATATTAGTCAAATATGATTATCTGAGTGTGGATCATAATTAAGGCCCATGGTTTCCATTTCGAATCAAGAAAAAATAATTACAATGTTAGTTCATGATGTAGCCACTTTAACAATTAATCAAGTAATTAGCAGCTTTCTTATTACTTTTTTTCTAAAAACATCTAATAGATTGTCAAATACAATTTTCGAAAATAATCTAATGAAATTCAATTTTTCTTTTTCATGAAAATCATCAAATTTAAATAAAAATACTTAAACCAATTCAAATAAAAAAAAAACTTGCCATCTTTTATACAGTTGCAATTATTATTATTTTTTGTTTAATAACCCAATTTTTGTATACGTTAAATACTATCTATACTATTAATGAAAAACAAAGGATTTTATAAAAATATTAATAAAAAAAATATGTACACTGTAATCGAATTTAGGATTTTCGTAACATATTCTATAGAATACTTAAATTTCCCTTCTCGGGTAAGGGTATGATATCTTAATTGGCAAAGTGGCTAGGACCTCTTTCCTTGAAATCGTATATTAGACCCGGGTGTCTATATATTTTTGACTACGTTAGAATAAATTCTTTCACATTTCTGGGTATTATGTGAAGGAGAATAATTAGCCGGCAAAATACTATTGTTTTTTAATTTAACTTAAAATGATAAAAATGTTACATCAATAAAAAGTATTGCAATGCGTATTTTATCTGTGACCTATGATCATAGTAGATATACCAAAGGGATTTTTAAAGATATGAACTTAATAATGTAATGGGACTTTTATGGTTTCTATAAGAGAGGTGTTTTAGTGTTTGTAGAAATAACAATTTCTTATCAGAACTAAAGCTGGTCATAACATTTTACATATAATTATTATATAATAATTATATGTAAAATGGTATTAATATATATGTTCCTCGCTTATTTATTACTTTTTTTTGCAAGGTTTAATATAGCCGTTATTATATATAAATTTCTAGTTAAATTTTGAATTAGAATGTTGGTAGATAAAGTTGTTAGTCTCATGGGACCAAAATATTTATCAGTTTATTAGATTTTTATTAAAAATCATTTTAAAATATATACCCCTAATCTTAACAGTATAATTTCAGTAAAGAAAAAGCTAAGATGCAATATTTTTTTGTTATCTTTTATTTCCTTAAGTTTTCATTCTAAAAAAAATCTGTATAATTTAATTTCATGGGATAATATTTCAATCACATAAGGCTCAAATATAAAGTAATAATAATATACAAAGTAATAATAATATTCGTTTAAATCCTACCGTTTGGAAGGGTTATTAAAAGGAATAGATGAGTGGGAGTTGAGCAAATAGGATGTATTCCGTAGTTAATTTAAGGCTAATATCAATAGGTTACAAAAGGAATACCCGATGAGAACAAAATTCAATTACGTCGCATTTAAACCAAATGTAAGGTAAATAAGTCACAAGAATATAAATCATTTTATAAATATATACAGCCTGAAAGCTGTTAGATTCTAAATATTTAGTATTAAATCAGTTACTTGATTCAATTTATGCCATACACCTACAAGAAACAAATATGTATTTTTCATATCTTCTAAACCAAATAATACTTTTGATACTTTTAAGTGTTACAAGCTAAAAGAAGCTTATTGATTAGTTATTATAATAACTTTCTGATAAGTTCTATATATGAACATATGTATAATTAACAACAAGTCCGTAAACGCGTAAAACTAAGTCAAAATACAAATTTTAATTGTATTTTTACGTAATTACAATTGTTGCCCTTGCCATCTCGTTGCTTTTTAATCATTTCAAAATACTTTACAATTCCATGCATTTAGGATGTCCCAAAAATACGAGAACGTCATCCGAAATTAGAATGGCACCTAAATAAATATTCCCTCGTTTATTGAACGAATTTATTGTTTCATTTCCATAGGATCTGTGTTGACTAAAAAGAGGGAAAGACTTATAATTAAATTAAAAAAACTAAATAACATGACGCTAACGTTAGTAGACATCTTTAATAAATTCAAATATCAGAATAAAAACACACGCTAATTAAAACGCGAATAGACATTAAACTTAACAAATTCGCCAAGTTAATAATGACAACTAATTATTTCCTTATTCATGTTCTTTAAATTGGGTTATATTCTGGTTATTATACAATAAACAATAAAGTTATTATACGATTCAACAATTGTGTATTGAAATAATTATGACATTAATAAGTGAGTTGCTATTGATGACTTTCATTTACACAAATCAGACAATGGTGAATTCGTAGTTGTTTTATTACAATTTTATATAATATGAGAAGCCATCGTAGTACTCTCAAAAATATTAACCAATTAATCAAAAATAAATTTATATACATTGCATTGTAAAATACTTTATTCTGAATATTATTTACAAAGAAAAGAACTAAAGGTAAAAACGCTAGAAAAGTTCACACGTATTAACGTAAGGCCACCGTTAAATATTTAGTAGGGTTCCTTAAAATACATAACACTATAGTCCTTTAACCCGTAAGAGCTTTTCTAAGAGGGGTCATATTCAATAAGACCTTTAATGTATTGATATAAATCCAAAAATACCGGGAAATTTATAATAATTCCGGCTTATGTAACAAGAGTTTAAAAACAATTTGTTTAGTTCTTAATTACACAATGTTTCCATAAACATGAATTCAGTATATTAAATATTTTTACTGCTTAAATAACGAAAAAACAGTTGAGACTGTTCCATAGAAGTGATGTTGAAATGTATAGATTAAACATAGTTTCGGAAATGTATTATTAGACATATTAAATGATACCAAGTTAAAAATGTACATACATGATTGTCAAGGATTAAAAGACAAATAATAATTATTATGTTTATTTATAATTAGGGAAGTTTTAATAAATATTCTACAGGTATAACTTTTCAGTAAACTTGAAGCTCGTCATATACATTCATCTGCGGGATCTTGTCTTAACTTTATTACTTGATCTTGAGAACATAATAGTAAACTTGGAAAACTTCAGGCACATTTTATTAAGTTATGAAAATGATTGTCGAATTATAAATTAATTTTCTATATTCTATGAAAAAAGCCGCACTTCCTAATAAAAAAGGGATTAGAAACAGACATTGTTTCCTTTTTCCGTGTACAAATTAACCATAATATTTTTCTAGTTTCATGTTAAGTCCAACAGAAAATTTATATGATTATCAAAAACCTTGCATATCTTTTATAGTTATCTAAACTCGATTAAATATTATTTCTTGTCTAAAATCATATGTATGTTTTTGTGAAATATTGCACTTATTGAAATGCAATGAAATTAAGAGTAACTTCTAAAAATTTAAATAGTCCACCTTTCTTCTGCTTCCTCGTTTTGTAAAACGTTACATGCTCTTTGATACATAGTTATCTCAAAAGTTATATTTGCGTTGGTTCGTTGGTTGGTCAAACTTTTAATGAGATTCATAGAAACACTTTTTAATATTCGTGAAACAGATAGCTTTGATATATAACTAAATGAATATAATATAAAGTTTGAATTATAAACATTTATATTGTTAAAGGGACAATGCTCATTTAATGATTCCTAATATTTTTTTACTTTATATTCTGTATTCATACTTTTACAGCGAATAATCTGAAAGATCCATAACATATATATTTTTATGTACAAGATTACGGACCTTAATTTCTTTTACTTTCACGAGCTACAAACTAAGTGTAAGCCATAGGAACCGTGTTGCTTGAAGCATGTTAAATGAAATTTGTGATTTTATTTAGACTCTTCTTAAGTTTCTCCGCGTTAGTTAGTTATCCACTATGCTTAGTTTAAGTAAAATATTCTTTCAAAGCTTTTGTTTAATTTTTTTTATCAATTTTATGAGACTGAATCGAATATGAATATAAAAATATTTAAGTAATTAGGTTGTCCTCTATATATTTTGAAATGTAATAACTCTGAATTAAATATTTATTTATTATTATATCTAACGTTATCATTACAATCCAAATACTATTTAAAGTGTTCACTATAGAATATAACCACCTAATAGTAAACTATAGTATGACGTGTATCATAAGGAATGATACACTAAATTAAATTTCAAGTGAAAGACGAAACTAATAAATTTAACATTAACATACGCATCCGACACCAAAATTGCAGTTAATAAAAACACGTAATTTACGTTGTCAAACTCAACCCGCTGGTGACAAATGGTTTTAATTACGCAATCAACTTGCTACTTAATATAAAAGTTAGTATAATGAAGTTTTTAACAGATCTATTAATTTACTGATCATATTTTATTTTAAATAATTAATGAATTACGTAAAGTAAAGATCTTACTATAATGGTTCTAATTTTATTTTACGAGATGAAAAAGATCATATCTTATTTTATATTATAATATTACCGTAAGGTATGTAAAAACCTGTTTAAATAAGATTATTTTAAAACCAAACTAACGTACACATATTGTTAATATCAGATAACATAACAAATGTTTTAAATCTACATCGAAGTTATCTACCAAAACAAGCATCTTGCCAAATAGATACACACAAATCATTATTAGTAGTAAAGTCAGCAAAATCGCAGACAGCCGGTTTAATAATAACGAATTTACGACCTTTTGATGGCCTGACCCAAACTTCTTGCCATTTCTAAGGTTGTTTAGGCGGTCCGTGCTGGGCATACACATGTCACATCTCATTTTAGTTGCTAACCAAAACAATATAAAGTATTTGGAAATTTTTAATATACATACGTATAGAAAAATGTTATTTTAGTTTTACAAAAAACAGACGTTTAGTTTTACTTCAATTGCTCTTCTGTAACTATCTTATCATTAACCTAGAGGCTATACACTATCATAGATTTTCGACCGTAAGAAATTGGTGATTTCCGCATCTTTGTTACAGTGACTCAGCTGTATTACCGTTTATAGCAAATTGCCGCTACCTAAATCACAAAGAAACTTCACTTAGTTTTATCATAAAGAACGAGTCCAGTCGAAAAAGGATCTTGTGGTTAACCTGAAAATTTTTAAGTGGGATCTCGTTTAACTGAAAGTTCTGTAAATAAGATTTTCTTTTAAAAGTGGTGTAAAGTAGAGTCAACGTCGTCTTTGTTTTCTAATACACTGAGTACAAGAGACATGTTAAGGTGACCAAGACGACTATAAAACATTAAATTACTGAAGCAGTCAAGGCATATATATATTTTTTAATTCTTGATAAGTTATTAATTTATTAGTTTATTAAATGTTATTAACCACAGCCGTACAGATATTATTAGAGTTTAAAATTTTTGGTTTTAAATTCATGTAATATACATATTTCTGGGACCAAGACCTGTAAAAATTTTGTACGTTAGAAACTGAAAAGGCATATTTAAGTAAGTACGAAACACATACGAAAGTGTTATCCATTTGGTATATTATTCTACACGAGCCAAAGTGAATAATTTGAACGTGGTTATTTCTGTAATTTATTTTAAATAGCACTTATAAAATTTTTAAAAGCATAGGACCAGATGTGTTTTTAAAAACACATCTTAATATTCTAGTCATAGTTAACATTCCTATATTGTCCTGAAAAATGGTTGGAGTTATTTAATAGTGATTTAATAATACGAAACTATTTCCGCCGTTGGGTATTCAGCACACATGTCGGCCGTTCAAATATGGCAATTCAAAAGATGTTCCTTTGAATAATAAAAACTTCCGTTTAATTTTTTTTTCATTATTAATGTCTCTAATGCCATTGAATATTTGTTTCATCATAGGTGAACACATCATCGATTATAATACAGTAAAGAGGATTTTAATAAGATGTTTCTTTTACACATTTCAACTTACCTCAGTAATAACTATAGGGATACACTAGATTATAACAAATAAAAAATAGTTGTTCTAAAAATTTGACAATAAACATAGGAATCTATATTATACCTCTAATAAGAAAATGGGTTTCAGTTTTCAAAAAGACTATTTGGGTTCCTTTAACGGCACCAATGGTAAGATTGCATCAGGGTTATATCAAACATTTTATTACAAAGCTTTCTCAAGTTAATTCTGAGTCAGAGGTCTACAAGGAAAGCATATTAACAAAACGGCGACTTTATACCTTAAAAAAAAATACTGAAAACAGAAATATGAAATTAACTTAATTATATATTTAATTTTTTTTATTAAAAAAGAAGTTAATATGACAGTGCATTTTTTTACAAACATGGGTATTGTAGTAATTACACATAACTGAAAATTATATAGAAACAATTATGAATAAACTAGAGTTGGAATTGTGGATACAAGCAGGTGCTTTAAGGTTAAAAACCTTCTGAGGTCACTGGCAGGAAGCACGTTTCTTATAAAAAGAAAAGAAATGCATCCAAGGTGAGAGTGAAGCCTTAAAAATGTTAATTTTTTAATAAAAAAAATATAGAACTAGCTTTTCGTTTTTGCTGGTATAACAAAATAACTAATAAAAAAATTTCTGAATAATATTTAAAATCAAAATCAAATACTTAATTAAATAAATAATACTCTTTATTATTAAATACAAATAAAAGAGTACAACTTTAATAACCAGATACTAGATGAAGCTTCTAATCAGTAAACAATAACGCACATATGTTATGTTTGAACTAGTCCCTTACGCAATGAGGCCTATGACCTTAACTTGTTTATTGTTATGCAACGACCGATAAGGCACGTTGTGCCTTACAATAGAATAAATAATGACTCACAGTTTAATACAAAATTTAAATGCACTGCTTAATTTACTTTAACCCTATTTTACATTTCCTCTGTAGTTCATGGCTTTGACATTAGTTACTGGTGTAGAGGTTGTTGACATTGGTTTTGTAAGCTGCCCACATACGGCGCTTGCAATAATGACTGGAAATATGATTCTCGTATCAGAAAAACTAGCAATATCTTGTAATAGTTAATTTTATAAAGATTTTAATGAAAAACCTCTGCAATAATCAATTAGAATAAAAATGTATAAGTTCCGTTACGCCTCTATACTAATAATCCAATTGAAAACATTTTTCATTTCTGACATCTGTCGATTCGTTATTATTAAGCACTGAAAACATTCTATATTATAAAATTATAACGGTTTGTATTATACCGACAGATTGTAATAGAATTAAAAAATATTAAATTTCCATTGACTCTTAGTTTGTCACATCCTTGTAAATTATACTATTAAAGTAGACGTAAATTGAGTTTTAAAAACTAAAAAAATATAACTTTTTTTATAACTTATTGCAGGATTATAGTATGTGGACGTAATTTTTATTGTTTGTATGGGGTAATAAAGTTAATAAAAGGTATTCTAAATTTTGTAGTAAATTGTACGTCAGTGCAAAGTTACGTCGTCGATTGGATCACGCCCTGTTAGAAACGCAAATTCTGAGCGACCGAAGTAGAACTCACAGTTAACGGAAAAAACTCATGTCTCAAGGACTATACTAACCCAGTGACTTAATGTAAATAAAAAATTTTCGTCGCATTTTTAGAGTATACGATTTCATTTTTTTACGATTGTAACTGTTATTGTCATACCTATATATTCTGCCTTCACAAACTTGCTTTATAGTAGTAAAAGAGAATTATTTAAAAGCTTATCCGTTACATTTATGACTTAATTGCGGAGATGAACATTTTGGATTAAAAATATTTATTAACTCGATGTAGGCAAGAAAAAAAAAATACAAGAATTCTTCTATTCTAATAATTTGTGAGCAAACTGAAGGCAATCATTTACAACCCTTTAATTAAATGAACACAAGGACAATTTAATAAACGATGTAACAGTCAATGGAGTCCATTCAAAAAAATATCGAGGTTGCCATTCAGTGGCAAAAGTTAGCTAGACGCCTCGAATAACCGGTCTGACTATAAAGTACGGTCAAGATGGTCGTTTTTTCACCAGAAACTCTAGTATGATTTTTATATTTTTATCGTTTTGCAGACTCAATATTTTAACTTGGTCAATTTCATGTCTAAGTATACTTAAGAAGTCTACATACAAACAAAACACGTCATATAAAAATATATATTTAAATGATTGTGTTAGCGAGATTGTATGTTCCTATATATATAATTTTTCTTCACATATTAAAACATTATTATGGGAACATTTGAGAACAAAGTACATGTGTATACATAATACAAGAAAATTAACTTATAAACGGAAAACAAAAACGTATGTAGTGTTCTACCCTTATTAGAATTCGAGTTCTAGTTTATGGACTAAAATAAGGATTCGTCTAATAATTCACAAGGTGTAGCTTTGTTCACGAGCTTTTGTTACCAGGTAAGGGTGTAATTTTGTTTAAATGTGACGGATCTTTATATTCCAAGGAAAGTCTTTATATTTAAATATGAAGCCAATAACACAAATGTATTCAATGACCCGATTACAAAACAGACGATTGGCTGAGTTTCATTAACACAAAGTGTGAAGCATGAAGCAAAATATGTACATATGTGAGGTTTACTGAATTCAAAACTGTTTCACGTACAGGTAAATAAATACCGTTTCGAATATAACGAATGTATAAAATCACTTTTAAATAAAAAACATCAATCCGGATTGTTGTTTTGTTTTTTAAAAATGAAGAAACTATTCATTGAAAAAAAATCGTCCGATAGGTTTTAATCTATAAACTATCTATAGTTATATACAAGTCATCATTTTATTACAAAATTTATTAAAAGTAATAATATTGACTTTAATTTTTATCTAAAATTAAAAATAAATCCTCTCACGAAGTTGAAATGTTGCGTGTTAGAATTGAATGGTGTCTTGAAAATGTATGTACATTTCATACATATATGAACATTACCTAACGCACATACAGTAAGGCCAGTTGCAAGTGCAAGTGTCTACTGAAACCAATTATTGTATTTAATTTCTAAATAAAGTTTCGTCAAAGAGTATATTTTCTTGTGTAGAAATTATTCAAAATATTTAAAGTTTGCAAAACAATTCCGAAAATTCATACTGAAATTTCAAACAACTTTAGTTCTATATATTGCTTTCCAACTTAAGCTTTACATTTGCTTCTATATTTGCTATAGAATAATATATTTTGCTATAGTACACTCCGGTAACTTAAGCACCATAATATTGTACAATCCCATTTGTAATAGATTAACTGAAGCTTCTATAATTAGTCAAATCATTTATAGTATAGTAATTTATGTATATGTATATTTCATTACATTAATTCGCATATATTCTTCTAACAATAATAAGCACCTATAAATTTGTGCGGATATTTTTATGTTAGAACAATTCAATAGGTATGCTTAGTCAGAAAAATTCGCTTTTGTCTTTCTACTTATATGATTGAACACTACAAGTAGCTTACTAATTAATAAATTCAATAATTTAACGTAATGTTTTATAGTAGATAGGGTAAATTCTAAGAGCAGCCTAATAATGTAAGTAATGGTGAAACAAATTTAAGTAATTATTATTATTATTTTTAATTAATACAATATAAGGTAGCTGATTTTGAATAACAACCTTTTCATTGTCTTATTTAATTAGATACAATAATATTATGTATATTTCGGGAATTTACACTATTTTAAGGTCTTCTCTGGCTTAAACCTCTTTAAAAATTACTTTCAGGCTCTGAAAAATTTTTCTTTTAATTAGTCAAATACTTTTCTTTCTGAAAGACAACAACAAACATTAAGTCAATTTGAAAGGATTCCAAAGCCTTTGTAGGGATGTAATTTGTTTTTCATAATCTTTTGTGAAGATGAAGTTTATATAAATGGTTCTCAGCAAACTTATACTTCTTTAAGATGTCATGAATTTAAACAAAAATATAGTAAAATACAATTTGAAAAGCTGATATAGTATTAATTGTCAAACGTAGAGTTGACTTATTTCAATACATATGTGATTATATTATAAGTTCAAAAAAAATTGTGCAAGAAATATCATATGTTACGTATATATTTTATAATGTATTTTAAATTAAATATATTTTATGATGTATTTTTCTTAATCGAGTTGTGTGTGTATTACAATTTTAATCAGTGGAATTGCTTATGAGTTACCTCTGAAGCACGCAATCTAAACCGGTCCAGGGAGCTATCTCGCCGCTCAGCTCCTGATGACTAAGCGAGGTTCCTTTATTTAAGAACGGTTAGGATTTTAAACAAAATTCCTTTTTATTTTGTTAAAATTTTTTGATGTCCCTTTTTGTTACATATGTGTAGCTGATAATAATATATTGTTTATTAATCATTACTTCTATAAATTTTATTCCAATGGTTAATTTCAATATTATATGTATACTTTTACAAGCCTTATTATTTTGGTTCTATTATTATTTGGTTCTATTATATTCACATTGCGACAATTTATTTTGTGACACCTAATTCAATTATAACTTTAAATACATAGCTAATGATATAGAAAACAAAAAAAAAACATTATAGGCATTTGGGCATTCTTATTTAGGAACGTATAACAGTTTATGATATTTTTTTATAAATTGTTCACTTCATATCATAATCCACATTAAAAGCTTTAGTCAATGTAACACATTTTTGCACAATTTTATTCCACGTCTGACTAAATTTATAAAGTTAAAATAAACTTAATTTGCACACCAAAAAAAAACATGCAAATTGAAATTGAAATATTTTTTTTAATTCACGTGTTTGTGCATGTTATAAAGGCTATATTCTCTTCGATTTCGTATGAAATATTCGTCTTTGATTTGTCCGCTTTAGCCGATACTTACAGGTTGCTATGTGATTCCACCGGAACATAATGGTCATTGAACTTTAAAAACGATACTAGGTTAATTTACCTCAAACACTTATTACTTAAGTTGCCAAGAATCATAAAAATTTTGTTTATTTGTATTTTATTTTCGATATTTAATGAATTTGATACACCGACAAAATTATGAACAATTAATATAAATAAACAATATATTATAAGAAACTTAGCTGTTACATTTATGTTTAAAACTATATTTGTTTTTATTATTTAACATCAGATACTCAAAATAATTCTTGTCCTGTTACATATTTGTCTATATTGTCATATTTATTATTTTTTATATATAAACACATCTTAAAATTATAAAGTATCAAATGCCGCGGAGTGTAATTTTACTCTTATAGTTATTATTTATCTCAAATATGCACATCTATAACAAAATCTTAAATCATTAAAATGTCAGATTTGTATTCGTGATTAATGAATCATTACAAATACCATTAGCAATCATAAAATAAAAGGTTTAATAAAGATTATAAAACTTAGATGTAGTACCCTTCCTGCATGCATTCTTTAACAAATTTTATTGCAGCTATATTTTAAACTGTAAGTTCATAAATACGAAAGAGGTTTGAATTTCAATACAAGGCAAAGACAATCTGACTTTAATTATAGTAATGTCATTTTATATATTGCTAAACTAAATCTACATGATCATTTTTTGTGTGCATCATATGCCATGAATCAAGGCTGTATTGTGTTGCAAGCATTTGAACAATAAATCCTGATATTATAGTGGTAAGTTTATGTATTTAAATGATTAAAAAGTACTTGAAAACTATTAAAATATAACTGGTTCAAATAGAGATTAGTCTTAAGCTTATTAAGATTTATTTTCTACCAAGTTACGATGTAACAGACACACCAGTAGCAACCTTTTCCAAATGTACTTACGTCATCTACAAATAATTTTCACAATCTTATTACTTGAGTATTATAAAAAAAATCTATAATGGGTGGTTTTTCCAATTCCTTGAAAATTATCATCATAATAAATAATTCATATAAAGTACCTCTTAGTCTGTTTTGAGTTCTATTTTATTCATCCGAAGAAAATGTTAAAAATAATAAGATAAAATATTTAATAAAACAAGCATTTGAAATCTACTAAGAATCAGAGTTAACACCATGGCCGAATTAAATTTTCCAAGTAAATATCTGTTTGGATTATAATTATTAGCGACTAGATGGCTAAACTATTTTAAGCGACTAGATCGTTAAATTATTTTTTGGTTTCCGCATTAAAATTGAAAAAAAATGCAATTCTTATATAATTATCCTAACAATTTGGTTGTTTATCGATCTGTTCCCTTATTTATCTTTTCCTCTATTTAAACCTCAGACATGGCTCAGATATGTGAAGCTGAATATTACGTTAATATCAAATACTGATATCCCTTGGAGAAAAGATATTATCTAAGTTAAATTAAAGTAATCAAAAGATAAAACGGTTTGCTCCGTTTATGTCAAATATTGTGCCTCTCACAATCTAATCCAAACTTCAGAAAACTTTTCACTGACCTCCTAATATCATTTAGCACAAGTAAAAAAAATAAAATTCTAAATTTCTTAAATATCTTTTAACAGAATTTTCTATTATTTTACTACGTATGATCTTAAACCTTCAATATAAAATGTATGTTAATAACATCTTATGCTTAATACACGGTTATCTTTCCCTTAGTTTAAAAATACGAGTTTATTTTATATTTTAAGAAAACAAACTAAATAAAGATCAAAGATAAAAGTAAAGAGAATCAGATATCAATGAGCATCTATCTCACTGCAGCCTTGATGTAATTTATATTTCATTCTACTTACTCCGTATTAATTAATTATAATGTTGATGATAAAAGATTTTTAATTTTAATGTGTTCTAAAGTACGATAAAATATTATGTACATTAATGCATGATACAAATATTATAAAGATCCATGTTGTATAGAATAGTGTAGTATGCAAGAACTTTCGTTAATTAGTAATAATAAAATACGATAATTTACTAACAGCTTTCAACGCATCGAAAGTCGGCTAAGAGAGCGTTCAAATAGTTCTATAGGTAAAAGTTAATGTCTAGGTCATCAAATGCAGTTAGTGTGCCACTGAGAATGAAATATCTCAGGCTTGCAATGATTTTTGTTTGAGAAGCTCATAAGCATAAGCATATTTCTGGAAAATTAATATTATACAATTCTACCAATGGACTAAAAATATCTTAATCTAAATTTTTAATTATAATTATAAAACATATTTGCTGAGGTTTTTAAGTCCTAGCAGCCATCCACCTTCATCTGACCCATAGAGTACAAAATAAGGTAAGCTTAATCTAAATAGCACGCATTAAAAAAATAGGGAGCACAAAATTATTATTAGAGTTTTACCACCTTCTTCTTTTATAAAATTTTAATGACCCGTCTGAAATAGGACAAGGAAGTGTTTTGAAATGAAAACGATGACAGTATACATGAAAAACGCTAAAAATTTCCAATTTTGAAGCAAGTTTCCTTTGGATAACTTTATAAACATACTTACGAGTATATGTACATAGATACATTCGTAACAAGGTTACCTCCCAGTAATTATTAACAAAGCTTCCAGGTTAATATTTTAATCTGCATACGTTAGAAGTTAAATATAGAATCTTTTCTGTACCAGCTTTTGTTCACAAAGGCATTACTGCTAGCCACACAAACTAATTCAACAAAAAAATACATTTATATTTCTCTTCCCTTGAAAAAAATTGGTTTTCACGGAAAATAACAAATTAGATACTCTATTTAATACGAAAACTTTAGGAAGTTTGTTATTTGAAATATATTAAACTAATTTGATTTTATTACAAAACATTTTTAAATAAATAATTGAGTTCAGTTAAGGCAACTTTGTATTCCTCGGCTACCAATTAAATTGGAAAAAAAGACATTTTGTTTCAATTTACTTCAACTTGTTTCCGAATATAACATATTAAATTATTAAAAACTATTTGCGAGCTAAATATTCTGACTGCTAACCCAATTGGATGTATCAATATTAAAATCTTAGCAAATGTATATTAATTGAAAGTCATAAAAAACTCCAGTATCTTCTTATGGCTGAAAATGAAATAAGGTCATGAGAAATACAATTTTTAATTATGAATTACTATTGTGACTTTACTGAGTGTTTCTAATTTTATGAAATAATGAATATAAAATATTAGATTTATTTAGTACATTAATTGCACTTTTATTATTCATGATGAAACTACAACCGCCGAGATCCTTGCAGAATTTAAATCCTTACAAGAAACTGTTTCATTGATCAAAGAGAAAGAAGCTTAAGCTATTTGCTCTTAGAATAATCTATGAAGATTAAATATTCCGATACATGTACCCGATTTTATTTTTAAATAATTCTTGTTATTTTTGAGTATTCGCTTAGATACAGATTGCATTAAGTCAAAAAGTCTTGATATTGTATTCCTGTCTTTCCTTAACATCAAAGTACAAGTATGGTATCATGATTTTTTATTTTGCTAATATGTGAACGGTTACTTAAAACATACGTAGTTTAAATAGTCTCTTTTGAAATAAACTCCTTATAAATAAGAAATTTGAAAAGCGAAAATGACAGTGGAAGATAATGTAGACATAAGTTGAGTTTGACGAGGGATGACAGAAAGACTAATTCCAATAGCACTATCCAAGACAAGGAAACTCTTAGATTTCATTCACTATAACAAGGCTTCTGTTATTAAATTACAAATAAAAAATGTCACATTAAAATAATGTTTATATATAGATTAGGGAATGATATTTTTTAAATTATGTATAAAGATGCGTTATCGTTACTTTAGCATGGTAAAACTGTAATTGTTTTATATTAAAAACTTTAGTTACGTATGTTAAATATCAGCGTGACACTCACATGTCAATATATTGATCCTGTTCGATTCAGATCTATAATATGTCAATACGCGAATAAAGTTGCGGAAAGCTGTTGGTTTAAAAAGAAATTGCCGTATCAAATGTAAATTTGAAACCTACAAATGTATATATGTATATTTTATAAAAATTAAGATAAAGGAAATGCGTAATAAGTTACATTTCATTGCAGTAATATCATGATTTTTACTCAGCTGCAGATAACAATATAATTCGTAAGCGTCTTTTATAGAGGAACAAGAACATAATAGAGATATGACGCTGTATTAAAGCTATAATAGCACACCTGACAACAATTACAAAGATAATACCAATTCCAGGTAACAAGGGTTTTGATTAATGGAAACACGTGTAAGACCTAATATTTAATCCTGCACGTGGCATTAGTCGCTTGATACTAAATGCAACAAAATGCACATTTAGAGAAACAAAATTTTAACAATTGATTATTGAAAATACAACTCAATAATAATTAATTTTGCAAAGTCTGTCACTCTTTAAGACTAAGGGCTCCTCGTGATATTTTCAGCAAAATCTTTTTAGTTGCTAGAAGTCTTACGCACAACTATTACAATTCATCTAATTCTACTAATAATGCCTGCACGAAATCTGCTTTAAACCGGCGGGAAGTCGAACCGGCTAGAGCCTCTTCCTCTCTTCAAACCTTATGTGATTAACAGTTACTATTCCAACTTAAAGGCCTTTTTATAAATTATGTACAAGGAAGGATTTTATTAACAAAATATCAAAGTTTTTGTCGTCTTATCAATAATATTAGAATATTTTCCATTAACTTCCAATTTTTATTTTGAAACGTAAAAGCTCTTAAGCTGTCATTTCAATTACAATGCTTGTAAAACAAATCTCAGTCTTATAAAACCATTCGTTGATGGAGTCAAAAAATATCAAATATAATTGAATAAACTCGATTATTATAAAAATATTTGGGATAAAACGAATTCTTTAAAATAATTCAACATTGCTTTAAATTAATTCAACAAAACTGATTGGATGTAAAAACTGATTGTTATACTAATGTGAAATAAATATCATCGGTTAATAAATATGTATAAATAAATTATATATAAAAATAGGGTTCAAGGTTATTATTTTCTGTTAAATGACGCGAACAAAGGCTGATCGTATCTACATTATTAATTCAATGTCGCCATTGTGCCCTAGCCATAGCTTGAACCTCTCGATAAAATCATTCCTTAAAACCTGACTTGAATCACAAATTATGTAGATTAGCTGCTCATTTCCGTATCGCATACAAACGGTGAATTCATCCAATATCAGTTAGTCATATTAAAAATTTTGTCTAACAAAAGAATTCAACCAACCAACCATCAAACTGTACACATTGCATGTTTCTTGTTATTCATGCATCAAAATGTAACTTTAAAAAGTATTATTTGGATAAAATTTAAATTTTTATTGACGTTTGCCTTATTTTTTTATTTTTTTTAGTAAACTTTCTTAGTGGTTATTTTTTATGTTAAATATCACACTCTGTTAAGTTGTTAAGACGCTGCTACTTAAAAAATACATGTAGTCTTTTTGAAATTTGACAAATAATAATTAAGAAAAATGTCAAGCTTACCGTAAATAATATTACCTCTATGATATTAAAATATTAAACTGACCATTAAATAGCTTACTAAATTGTTGGTAGAACTACATATCTGTAAAGATGGCTTACGCTAACTTCTCGTTGTTTGTGTTCTATAAGCTTTCATCACACAAGTTGATACATATTACTGGGATGCGTAATCGACAACTAATGTGATATGTACATTAAATTGATAAAAAAAGTTTTTTTTTATAAATCCGTACAATTAACTCCACTGATTAATATTTCCAATTTTAATTTGTACGATATAAAAAAAAAACTTATTTACTTTACTGTATTTCTTGATTTTCTTTGCTTGTCTGTTATCCATACCAAATTATTGTTTAACTAACTATTCAACTCATAAGAGTATTAATTAAAAATAATAACAAACAGTTATTGTAATAGCATCAAAATATTTACAACTTAAGTTAAAAAAATATTGTTTACAGCGATTACTCCTAGAAATGGGTAAATATAAATAAACAAGTACAACATTATTAGGTTATAGATAAGTGGGCTTTTACGTAACTTGAAACCAAGTTCTCCCAATTCACGTAATTACCCATCCTCAATCAATTTTCCAGACAAATATAGAGCTTCTTCAAACTTTATTACGAACTTGAAAAGCAACAAACTGATTTTGAGACACGCCAAAGGTAATATTGGAAGCAAATTATTGTTATTTGGAGGTTTAATATTCATAATTTAGTTAGTATACACTTTACTATACTAAGACGTCTAGCCTATAAGCCTATATTATTATAAAGTATTGTGTTTATATCACTTTACAACCTCAATCTAGTTATTTATGTTACAACTACAGTAATGATTCCACAGACTGTTTTTTTAAAGCTAATTTTAGCTTAAAACCACGTATAATCCTTTTTTTATTTGGCTTTTACTTATTTAAAAAGTGTTTTAAATATCTGTTTTATTATTCGTTACCTTCTATTGCCGTTAATTGTCGTAATATCGATAATAATTAGTCATTGAATTGTGTAAATTTTTCCTACTCTAAGACAAAAGGTATTTTAAAAGAATACCAATTTTGATTTCAATTATTCATTGCAATAAAACTGTCGTAAAGATTTTGAGAAACATGACCTGTTTCGTCGTACTTTGTTTTATTATTAAGTTTGAACGTTTGGAGCTGGAATTCACGAGCTTTCTTATTAACTTTTTATTCCTATAGTTAGCAGACATATAATAATTCATATAATACAAAAGCTTACATAATCTCACTGACTCCACATAATCGTGTAATAAAGCCTATTATTGATCAAACCACAATTAATGAGTAAACAACAATTGCATGATAAAATCAGAACATATTTGTTAGTAATATCATGCACTTACTCAATGTTTGTTAAACTAAGTTACACTCCAAGAACCTAGTCATTGATTAGTCATCACTTATTCATCAACTTTGTTGCACGAAGAAAGCTCAGATTTTATTTAGAATCTAAATTTAATGAAACACAATATTTTCTTATTCACAATAATAAAATCTTGAACGGTCATTTATTATTCGTCTAATAATCGCTCGAAACACGACCTTTCGCGATAATCAGACAATAACTTATTATGAACAATGATCAAGTTCCTTGAAATTAAACATTTATAAACTGAGCCTTTGTTGATTTGATAGGCTTTGTTGTAGCCGACGGAATGTAACGCTACCACAGCCCAGTAAAAGTCAACAAACATACCGATCACAGATATCCCAAACGTGTAATCATTCAAACATTGTTTTCCAGTAACGTCTGTTTAACTTACCGGTTTATAGAGAACTTTGTTCAACCATGACCGCAGCACGTCCAAAAAACTTATTTAAAAGTTTCTATGCAAGTCACTTAAAAGTTATTCAGACTCGTTTAAGGTCATGAAGAGACTTGAAGTGAATCTCGTGTCGTAATAGGTATTTTTTTCCGAGCGGAGACTGGTTTCCGCCGTCGGAAAGTGAGTTTATAAGTTTGTCACGACTCGAGCCTCGGAGGCGCGCGGTGCTCGGAGGAAGGTGGTACGCGGTATGCCGCGACTTGCTGCCGGCTCGAGGCAGCGGCGGGAGCGGAGCGGCAACGTCGCGCGCTACCCCGCAAGGGTTCATGCTTCCATGGGTCTATCGTCATCATTTCTTTCATCGTTTATTATCACGGCTCCCGCGGGAAGATTTTTAGAAAGTCCGCTATGGACTTAACTAGATAATGAAAAAACTTATAACATTTTGAGTAATTCTCAGAAAGCTCAAATGTTAATTCTATATACATATAAATTTTTTTTTAAATATTTTTTATAACTTGAGACATTAATATATTATTATAAAATATAAGGAACAATAACTACTTTTATACAGAGCTTTTAAATTATATATACT
>DVQP01000646.1:0-20550 GCA_018231745.1 Danaus eresimus
GTGTAGAATTACACTTTTGTGATACAAATTATTTATCAATTACAAGAAGTACGAATATTGAGAAAAGGCTTAGAAATTACAAATTGGTTTATTGCCATATTCACTCTCTCAAAACAAAACAAATAACCAAGGTCAGTTATTAATAAAACATCCAAATTTCTTATATCGACCTTTTGCGACTACAAAGGTAGGTATTTCCGCAGATGGAGCAAAAAATTTTAAAGTATCAATTTACGATCGACGATGTAGGTCCGATAGAACGTCCGTTTTGTATCAAAATTGTGTGCATTCGTCCGCAGACTTGTCTAGACAAAGTCTGGAAGATTAAAGACAGCGAGATGAAAAGGAACCGTAGAGCTGATGCTAGAGAAAGAAATAAAAAAATACCTTTTCGTAAGGCTTCTTCTGTCACGGACACTGTTTGTATGCTTATTTATTCTTTTTGCAGATTTCATGTCTAAGATCCACAAACGTATACCATCATCTTTATTGTTGATAGCTGTCTTTGTTCGATACAATGTCTAGTTACAATATCCAGGTATCTAGATACAACTATACTCACAATTGTTTACATAAAATCTGCTATATATCTTATATAAATTAGGGGCTGTCAAAAATAAATCTTTCATAATTTTTACTGCATTAAGAATTCATAAACATCTTTTGAACAAAATAGCATTATTGTTGATACGACAGCCATTAATATTATTAATATGGCTTCACGACGCGAGAATCATAAACTTGAACGAACGAGAGAGGCGGGATACTTTTTACCGCCCGAACTCCCATAAAAATCAAGCCCTGAATTAGCTCGATTCTTTGTCACCCCTTTTGAACAACCCTAAAATTTCTGCTACCACCGTCTTTGTCTAACAATAACCACCACATTCCCATCCGTTAAACTGCATCAAGGAAAAACAACGTAAAACTGCCCAAGATGAAACGAGATAGAATAAAATATATGCACTAGTTGTGAGGACAGAGAGCGGCATACGTAGTAGTAGCCACGATCGTACATTTTACAGTGAGAGTGAAGGAGAGGAGGGGAACCCTCATGCGGGAGCGAGAAAGGTATAAAAATTAACTATCAGAGGGGAGAGGAACAAAGCTTCTTCAGGCGGGGTGGTTAGTCCGCTTTCGACCGCGCTCGCGGCAGCGTCGGTATTCTGGAACCATTGCATAGCAAACGATTCAACTTGTGGAAATATTTTTCTTGTGCATTTACGTCATCAGTAAAATAATTTGGTTCAGTTTTTTCAAATAATCCTACTCTTAAAATAAAAAAGCTATTGAATAAAGTAATAAGACTATTATTGTCACTTGTCGTGATTATCTGTATAATTTAAAATAAAACATATTTCTTTGAAAACTTTATGATGTTTATAACGTTATCGATATCTACGTGCTGGTTATGATAAAAGAACTTTGACGGAGCATTGCTTTTGCTGGACAAGGATTACCAAAGAAAATGTGTGCCAAAATGTTATTATATAATTTTTCCTTGTTATACGCGATTATAACCTGGATTGGAGTGATTGCTGAAGAGGAAGTGTCATCACCTTTGAGAGTAGCCCAATGTAGAGCAACTTGCTTACAAAAGGTAAGTTTCAGTGACAACATAAATTTTCATTTTAATTTATTAATAGAAGAATTAACATTGACTAGTTTATTCACGTTTCAAAAATATAATTCGTATCCACGTTAAGATGTTAATGGGAGGAAAACGGATATATATGTGCAATTGAAATGTAATTTTGCAAGCAGATGCAAAATTTGAACCTCGGATAGATTGTTCATTTGTCCTCCAATCAATCACCGGCAACTTCAATCCGACGGCTCGCTGTATAATAAATTTTATCGGACACAAGCCTCGTAAGCCCAATAAATGTAAAATTATGTTTATGCCAATCACTATTATCAGTTTTATGACCCTCTGGAAATGCTCTATTGAATGTATGTTTTCGTAAAAAAAATCTATGAAACCGAGCATTTTCATCTTTTCCCTTGTATCTCATTTATAACATATGAAAAATATTTTAAATAAAATTTAGGTGACTATGATTAAAAAAATATTGTAAGCTATATTTAATAAATTTATTAATTTAATTTACATTAAAATTAAATTTTTCATCGTTGTGTGTTTCGATTAGAGGTTAAGTTAACGAGAAAGGAACTATGTAAAATTTAAGTATTACGAAGTCACGATTTTTATCGTACTGTATTATTATTACTGTATCCCATACTTGTTATTAAAATGTGGGTTGTTGGGTGTTGACACGTTACTTTTGGCGGATGAAAAAACATATTTCTTATACAATAATTTTGCTTAGCCAACTGAAAGACCCGACTATTTAAAGCAAACTAATTTGATTTCACATAAAAATATGAATTAAATGAATTACTGCTCTCAAGAGACTTGCTGAAAATATTTAGAATGGAACGGGTAAAGGATTTTACGTACGTTTAAAAAATATTTTTCTTACCATAATGACGTAACACCGCACGAAGTATAACTTCGTTCATCTAAAGGTAGTTGAAAAGATTTACATCCTTATGTTCAATTGTTTTATCGTGTCTTTATTGGAAGTCGTTTAAAAACTATGCGATTCGGAATGTTGGTAAGTAACCCAGTGACTATACAATTAAGGCGAAGTTATTCTATGACGTAAGAATATCGAATAGGATTCGATATACACTGTTTTATAGATGTGTAAGTACATTGCAATTTATAGCATTTATCTAAACTGGTTGTTCTATTTATTTGAATCGTTTCAAACAGGTTGCCCAGCTATCTGTATTGGAACTGTGCCTCCATAAATGTAATTTGTATCGACTATTCCTTTTACACTAGCGGCGGCCTGGTACTTCGCCCACGTGGTCCTTTAATAGTACTTCTTTATAATCTTGCCTTCATAAAGGGTGATAGCATTACTCATAGATGTATATGTAATCAAGTACAATATTTTATACAAATACAAATTAATTAGCTCGATAAGAAATCAGATATGAATGTCAATATACACTAGATTACAAATTTAATGCTTCAATTTATGATAATTAGCTGATATTTTATGAATGGATTCTACTTCGCTTCATAAAATTCAAATTAACTGTTAGATTATATAAAAAGCGACTTTTCATCAATTTTAAAAAAGATTCTTATTTCACTTATTTATAAAATACTGGTCTTTAACAAGCTACAACAATGCCGGCTCTTTTTGTTTTTTTTTTCCCATTTGCAATTCTATCGATGTAATAGATCTATTAAGCTTCGTATTTGGAAAAATGGAATAATGATATTTGTATCACATACGCTTCACTTATAAACATCTGTCGGATAATTCTTGTATTCAAAATCACGCTTCGTATTTTTTTTGCATAACGCCTTCATTTTAGTGGACCCAAATTTTTTATACCTCTACCTGTCTAAGACACAATGACCTTCAAATGGATCCCTTTTTTCTTTTTAATGTACGTAATATTTTCAAGGCCGGAAGGATTCTTATTATTAGTATATACCAGGACATACAATTATCAAAAAAAAATTAAGTATTGTATATCTAATAAAAATAAAAATATGTTTATCTTCTCAATGTAGCTTTTATTATGTATCGAATTAAAGTCTAAATTGGATTTAAAAACACTGATACTTATATATTTATATTAAGCTTGAATTATATTTTATCACATTGTAAAAACTAAATTGATTATAGTTTATTTTTGTATAGAAACATAACTTTAAAAGCATAACAAACCTACGGCCGAATACATTAACATTTACTTTAAAAGCCTAAGAAGTACAACAGCTTAAAATATTCATTTAGCTCTGACAAAAAAAAATATGAAAAGTAAAAAATGTAGGCCCACATTGTGTTGCGTCGTACGCTGTCGCTAGAAACAATTTTTTTTTCTATTCTCTCCATTGTACTAGTGTCCTTTTTAAATATAACTATCGATTTGTAGATCGTTATATTTTGTTTTTTCATTTTTAAGGTTCTTTTACAAGGTAGTAGATTTTGTAAAACGGTCCTTATAAAATCCGCTTAAATATTTTCGTGTTCTTGAGTCAGTCCACATTTTACTAAGACTTTTAATAAATAAATTAATTTCTTTCATATTTTTCTCTTAAATCATAATTTTACCTTATAATCGATTCTCACTTGGCTGGTTTTTTACAACTTTTTAATATTACCTGTGGAGGTTCGCCGCCTAAGTACAAGAGATGAATTTTAAAAAGCAACTCTTCAAACTCCCGTTATTGTTGTTTCTGAAGGCATTAGTGTATATTTGTATGTACTTTTATAATATATTTTAAGACATCTTTTTATAGAGCGACGCTCTTTTGTAGATGTTGTTTTTTATATCTTTTAGGATTCTTTTAAATATAAGTATATCTAAATGTAAGTAAAATAAGAATTATGTTAGCAATCAATAAGAACGTTGTATACAAATCTTACAATGTACTAAGAAATATGTCTCGAGATGTCTTTTTAGGTGCCTGTCTAGATATGTCAACACAAGCATTATTATTTTAACGCTCTCATTTAAAGGTTGCCTAAAAATTTTTAGCTCAGTCAAATAAAAAACAATCTCAAGGCATCGGATGCACGTCCTCGTTTAGAAAAAAATAAACGAAAAACCAAACCAAAATGACCTGAGTTTTTGTTACAATTTATTTTCTTTTTTGTTACGTTTGAGTTCACTTCGTAGTAGCCATGTCTGCTGCTTACTGAATTAACTTAAATTGCTTTCGTTTTGTGTTTGAGAATATTGCTTCGTATTGGATTCGGTCGTAACTCTACTGTTACAGGTGAGAAAAAAAATCTTGTCTGAATAAAGGTACCTTACAAAATCGAAGGAGTATTTAAGTTTTAAAATAAATATACTTTGTTAAATAAAAGAGAAAGACATTTTGTGGAGTTCATTCTCGTAGGTATAGGCATTCATGAGAACGTCAGGGAGTAATTTATGAAAAAGGCAAGCGTAACCGGCGTATCTTCGCGACCTCACCTCGTGAAGGGTGGCTTATCCAACAAGGTAGTCGTAATAGAGCCGTAGACGAGAGAGTACGATTAATGATTCATGACCCTCGTAGCGCAGTGTCATCAATATTATTCTGTTTGTATCTCGCGCTTGGCCCACCCTTACCAACGCCCCGTTCATACATAAATAAGCACGACACGTCGTCTTCTCTGATTACATCGCACCAAAGTAGTGAGAAATAGTGTAGTCGGATGCTGAACCCGTCTTTTGTTCAATATATTCTCTGGAGACACTGAATGAATAGTTAACACTGTGTGCTCAGCGTGCATGTTTACGGTTTCGGATTTCTCCTAAAGATTTCTGATAACGGAGGTGATAGAATTTATTTGTCTCGTGGTAATAAGCTGATGTTACAATCGGCTTTGGTGTGAAGTTGTAACAAGTCGATGCGTATCACTTGTCTCGGGTTTGTTATTTAAAGCCTTTTGTTTATATTGCAACTACGATAATATTATGGTTACTATTAAAACATACAGAATGTTTTAAAACTGTTAAAATAATAATTTCTCGTTGCTTAGAATGTTTAAAAATGTAATACATGGACATGATTAAGATTTTTTGCGTATGTAAGTAACAAATTTGTTATCTTTTGAGCAAAAAGAAAAATACTTAACAAAAGATAAAAAATTAACTGCATTCTGTTTTGTAAAACATACTCTGCGGATGTCTATAATTTATAACATAGTAATTAATTAATGCCAATTCAAATTTCATAGATAGGGGTCGGTTGTAGTGTGTAGGTACTGTACCTTTTACTGTATCCCTCTATTGCTAATTGATTTCAACGATTTTAAGCATGTACTCAATAAAAGTATATTCGTTGCTAATTAACAATCTAGTGAATAATATATTTAAGTAAGCGTATGAAATAAATTAAACAATAATTGAACAGACTATTGACAATTTATTATATTTATTCTTGTAAAACATTGAATTAAAAATGAATTTATATAAAATAACTCGGTCTCTCTGAAAACACGTTTATCAATAAATAATAATAATGACTTAAAGCCACATTCGTGCTCGGTTTGTCCTGATAAATGATGTGCCAAGCTACTGGTACATAGCTTCGCTTTTAATCCACGGAACCATTGTGTATCCGTCCGTTTTTTGACATCAGCTTTCCTTCCTAACACCTACGAGTTGGTAAATAAATTAATCACCACTTCTTTATCTCAGACTACGATCAATCAAGCAGGCACGCTATCTAATAGCTCAGTTGACCCTATCAGATATGGGACAATTTTTAAATAAATTGAGATTATTCAACATTCTAGTCTATATATTAGTGTATGATAAACTTTTGACTTGAAACTGTTTAAAAAATCTGATTACAACTAATATACAATTTGGAACCGTTACACAAACTTTATAAAATAGTTATCGTAATGAAGTTTTAGCTTTATGTTAAGAAGTAAACATTTATTGGAAATAATTGACCGGTCTTGTGGAAGCGGTAGTTTTGATTGAACATTTTACACTTCAGAAAACTATTTAATATCATTTTAGAGTTGATTGGGGTCCGATTAAAGGCAGCTGCCCTACACGGCCGTGGTCTAAGCCCTGTACGATGAAATGAAGATAGTTTTAATGCTCGTAAATTTCGTTCCGAGACTAAAGCCGGTCGAGTTATCGCTCGTTGGCCTAACTCTCTGACCAAAATTCTCGATGCAATAATTGCTTTATAATGATTATTTATACAAAAGTCTAGATGGACCTTTTCAGCTTCTACTGCTGGTGAAGCTTAAAGTATAAAAAGTTTATTTATTAATATTTGTAGTAATTTAAAGTCAAATGACATTACTATTATATTATATTAATAGAATTTTATGTAATGATGTATATGGACTTCATGAATCAACGATTTCATAATTACATGTGTATATAATGCACAGTAGGATGTCTTTTTAAGGCGGGACCGTAATGTGTATGCGCACTACGCATCAAACTGGAAACGATAATAAGGGTGGGGAAGCAAGGATAGTGGGGAAAAATTTATATCCTAAATCGATGTTATAGGAACAATTTCGCATAGAATAAAACTTTATTCTTATGTCTGGCTCAAACACAATATAAAGTGACAATTTAGAGCGTCACAAAAATAACTCTTAAGATCCTCAAATCTTTTTATCTCAACATCAATCTCTTAAAAGCCATAAAACAAATCTTTGCATCTTAACAAATATTTTTTACTGAATTGATGGAGGAGCCGTCACTTATCTAAACTTTAAATCTAACGTGATGATCAAAATTCCTAGAGGTGTCGATACAAGTTAGAAGTATGTCTGAGACTTGAATGATCGTTATTTTTATTTAGTATAACTTATTTTTAAACATTTTACGAAGCACATATCAATTCGAGCTCAAAATAAATTTAAATGTGATGTGTCCAAAAGGTGAAGTCCCGACCTTTAAATAATGAGATTTAAATTTTGAATGTAAACATTATTTGTTACATATGAGATAGAAACAGTTTTTTAAAACCTTCCAAGAATAAGAATAATATTATCTTGAGTAGGTATATATTACTACTGTACGCCACTTAAAGTGTGAACGATCATAGGGGATTGCGTGGGTCGCGACACACTTGGTATTCTTCTTACAAAAACATGAGGCACCCCGTTGTTTTAGAGGAAAAAAATAATGAAATGTGTCTTTTTATAACGTTTTTTATGTTAAACGCTGAGAGTTTTAAGTGTTGTGTTTAAAATGAAGGCGGCCATAAATAATAAATTTATATTCGTCGTTGTTTTAAATTGAATAGTGTATTTTGTAAAATGTATTTAATTTGTCGCTTTACAAAATATATTTTTATTGACTATATTGCTATCTTTAACATTTAATTTCAGTGTTATAATAATTTCCAAGGGAAAATTTTTAAACAATTCCAAATATAACAGAAAATGTACTTAATATCAAACCATGTATGATCTTACCAAAAGAAATTCAAGAAAGTTGTTAAAATTAAAAAATAAAATACAGCTATGAGTTCAAAATTAGAAATTTAGAATCATCTGAGTAAACACGATTGTTAGCCAACAGCTATGGTGTGACAAAAATACCAATAAGGGTGCCAAGCTACAACGTAGTCGCCTGTCATGGCCAATAACACATATCAATGTAGCGTACATTTGGCCGTGCCACTCCAACTAATTCGGGTAACCGTAACGACTAACAAAACAAATGCGACGATGATGTTTAAATTATAACAATAAGAAAACCCATAACGTAGATTTTTGTATAAATTTAAAAATAAGCTAAATATATAAGAATAAAAAATAGGAGAAGAATAAAAGAATTTATAAAATACATAGGCATGTATATTAAACGTTTAAAAGGATGTGCAACTTGTTCTACCAGCGGCATCTTGTAGCATTAATATTAATAGAAATTCATTAATTTTTTTTTACGTCTTTCAACTACTATAAAATTTATAACATCTGTAAGCCATCAGTCCAGACGAAAACGGATTTAATATGTATTTTTGAATAGAGTCAAATAAGTTCTCGCTTAGTACATCAATTATTCAAGGTTGTTATTGCAGTCTCATGGGATAGACAGTTTTACTATCTAAAAAGATATTTTAACGAAGCAAAGATACATCTAAAGTAAAGGAGGGATATGTTCGAGCATTTTTTGTTCATCGAACCAAACCATTTAAGTCACAATCGTAAATTTTATTGAAATGTCGAAACAGCGATCGCCGCACGAGATGTCTTGTCTTCGGGGACGAATTTATGCGTAATTCGTAAACAAATTGACGTGTTCGTATACGTGCTTTCAAGGGGACTCCCGCTTCAAGATTTGACACGTCTTTTGAGTCTTTTTTAAATATTTACGAGACAACTTGCGCTCGAAATTGTTGTGAGACGAATTTGTCTGCTTTTATATTTTTATCTTGACAAAAATGTACTTTCCGTATAAAAACGTATTTCTTTTCAGAAAACTTTTTATTTAAATAAACTTTAGGACAAGTCGTTACCGTCAAACTGGTATGGCTCGATATAAGTCCGTTTTAATTTTTTATTTTTATAAAGAAAATTAAAAAAAAAAACTTAATTTTAACAGCAAAGGCATTAATTCGCGTAACTGAGTCACCGCAGCAGATTTTACCTATTGTTAGATGTTTTGAAGACGACACCTCGATGTATTGTCGTATTCATATGGCTTCTAAACTCGTAAAAATATCGAGTTACACAATAGCTGCTGACATTATTTTATTCGAAATTATTCTTTTGTTTCATTTAGATAAAACATTCATGAAACCACATCGTTATTATTAAATTAAATTAACTTTTTCAAAACGATTATATATTTTTTATTTTATGTCAAAATGCTACAAAAAGAAATATTCCCATATAAGTTCCCAGACGCCAATCATTTTAAAATTTATAGTATGAAAATCAATATTATAATACGTACATAAATAATGTTATGTCTGTCTAATTTGATTATATAGTGTCGTTAAATACGGTCGAACCATAACGCCTGCGGCGCCAATACCGTGGACACTACACGGCTTCCTGCTGGTAAATACTACCATCTAGAGCCATTAACTTCGCATACACAAGTATCTCCAACCTGTCTAACATGGATTATTCACTCTTAAATAATTGTTTTTTCGGCTGTTCATCATGTTATTAAGACGTTTATTAGAAGACAAATGAAAGTGATATAGATGTATTAAACAAGGTTATCAAATTAAAATTGTTATTTAAATATGAATTTTCAATTATATTATTTATTTTTTTCGTTTTTTTTTTTTTTAATTCAAAGCATAATCTTTTATATTTTAGTTTATGTATATCGTGTTTACATCATATATTTATTAAGATCACGAGTTTATTTATGTACTGTTTCTTAGGTATCAAAGGCATGTTAATACTCCTACGTGGTAATTAATTCCCATACGAATTATCTTTCCAATCCGCAATATCCATTTGTATTCAATCACGACCGCGTTCGTCAAAGGATAAGGCCGTATACACATCCGTTTGCTGTTAATTAAGGTCTCGTGACCAAAGTTTATGGTACGCAATAGTCACAACAATAATACATTTCCAACAGAGTGTTTCCTTTCGGATCTCAAGATGATAATCATATATTTGGGAGAAATTCTGATTATTGTTCCAAAGAATGATTTTTTTAAGAAATATCCTGCTCACTTGAGCAACCCACTTTTATATCTTTATATATATGACAGGCTTTATTTGAACAAAGATCAATATATAAACTAAAGTTCTTTTTAAGATGTCTCGATTATACAAAAAAACATAATTGTTATAAACGAAAAAGTGCTTAACAAATTTCTAAATCAATAAATAAACTACTATACTAACTTCTTTAATAAATTTCCAAATCAATAAATAAACTCTACAAACGTTGTCCTGTCATGTCAAGAATTTCTTTCGGCGAGCTGGGTAAGGGATATAGTGCGTTTTTAGAACCAAAAATCATCTATAACAATAATAAAGTCCTGATATTCGATTCATAGTATAACTATAAGTAAAGCAAAACAGTTATACTACTTAAAATTACAATATCTTCGTAGATGGTATTGCAGGTGTACTATCTATATGTATGTACAACTGACAGAGAACTAACTTTCAAACAACTGACGGTTAATTAAAATATGCTTAGGAACAAATATATCAAAAAAAAAATGTATAATAATTCTTAAATTTTATATTCTCCTCGTAAGATGCTTTTTTTTCTCTATGAGAACCTTCTCTCGACAATTAAAAATACGCGATGGCGCGTCAAAGCGACATAAAGAATCATTAACATATATAAAAAAATTGTTTACATTTATGTGAAATTATTATTTAATGGAAGGTTACGACGCTATTGCTTACACGAGAAGGTATTCTTTGCTATATGAACCAGATGTATTGATTCATTGTCAGTTTAAGTAAAGAAGAGCAAGTTTCGCCAACGATTTTTGAAATACGATACGAGATATATCCACACTGGATAATATAACTTTACATGTATAAATTAAGGTCTTAATTTGCTTTGTTTTATATGACTTGCTTTGCTTTAGGTTTAATTTGACCGGCTTACAATGATTTACTTTATTAATCTTTCTGTTCTACGCCACGTCGGGCAAATAGCGGCTTTATTAAAAAGGCTGGAGCTTTATCCAAATTGATGGCATCCATTACGTTTTATGTCCACTGTCGGGTGATCAAAGTATTTAGTTGACCAGTTTAGAGCAAGCTGTGTAATTTGTCTCATAAGTTCTGATATTAAATGCGGTCAGCTCATCTTTATATGAAAGTATTTAACTTATAAGTTTTATTTGTTGAATGCTTTGATTACTTGAGGTTTTTATTTTATGAGTCCCCAAGAGCTACCTACTATTAAGATTATATTTAGACAATGTTCTTATCAGAAGCCTGTATGTTTGACATCTGATTTAAATGCATAGTATAGTAATACATTGGAAGGAAATCAGTTTATAGTAAAATAAATAATAATTACTCTTTGTACTTAACTCTGAGTAGAATAATTCACTTAGAGTCTTACGATTGTTAATATAAATAGATGTATGTATAGATCTATGTAACGTTTATATTATTTGTAATAAGCAAATAAAACATGAGATATTGTTTGCTACTTTAACTGCTCCATATGCAATAAGATTTAATCTGATAACGGTACACTAAGTTCAATGACATACAATCGTTGCTGTAAATGAACCGTAACAATCATTACATATATTATAGATTGAATTTTATATATCGCGTTATGGAACGTAACGACTTCCTAAGTGCTAACAATACTTGCATACTAAATAACCATCGGCAAATGTGAGAACAATGTGACAACTATCACTCATTGTAATCAGTTCGGTCACGGAATTATTACATTTACAATATTTAATAAGCATCTGGTCAAAAATGTTGACTCTAGACTCGTTATTTCATTTTTACTGCTAATAAATCTTTTGTTAATTTCTTAAATATGTCTCCTTGCAATTACAACAGTGAATGAACGGACCAATAAATCTGACCCATTATTCGGTAGACATACATTTGCTACGGCATAATCGATTGTAAACCATTGTTAGATCAGTTGACAAACACATCCTGATATCCGCAGTCTTTTGAGTAGACGGAAATCGTTGTAATTGAAAATGGGTACGCTGGAACCCACAAATAAAATGCCTATTGCCGTTCTAGGATCATTTCAATAAAAGTTATTGTATTGATACCTCACAATGGCGGTACAGGAAGTGACGCGAGCGTGTAGAAGCAAGTGGACTGTTTATAATTTGAACATTGTGTCGAATACTGCGAATGTGCGACAGTGAATACTATTGTATAAACCGAGGGGTTTACTCTTATCTAATTGACTTTTTACACTAATGTTAGGGATAAATGATTTGAAAGTCCAACCAAGTGTTAATAATATATACATACATAGTTGAATTTGATAAATTTCCGTTTAATATATACACTACATATATTTGTTACTGGAATTGGCATAGCCGACTTGTTAAACTAACATTTTCAGGCTAAAAAAATATAAATTGCTGTATTTAAATTTAGGGCCTATTTATTATAATGCGGACTACTAAAGAGAGATCAGACGGGTTAAATTTACCTATATCGTGTGAGGGTTTTGTTGCAAAATTTATTACTATTTAACCTCTCATTCCTTTTTATGAATATAATAGACTTAATACGATGTATAGCACAAATAAAATCAATCAAGGAACGAAACCTTTCATAAGTCTTTCTACATAAAAAATATTATTTCACAGTTTTTATCTTAAAAATATAAAAATAAGAAGCGAACTCGGTTTTTATCTTTCTTTTCAAATATGAATCCCAGCCATTGTAGCCGTGACCTCTAAGACGCGACCATTTGTCAGACTCAGCTGCATTGAGCTTATCTAAGAAAGCTGGATTTAGTCTGTATCGCATCAACTGAATATCCTGATTCGATATGGCTGGCGTACAAAATATTGGAAGCTATTTAAATAAATAACACTCGACATTATTCTTATTTATTTTGACTACTGACATTATTTCTCGATATGTCATATTAAAAAAAACATGTGATTGTGTACTATGTTTAAATTTAATTTTACAAGAATGGTAACATTGAAATACATTTTTTTGTATGTTTAAACATAGAACAGTTATTATTACGCTAATAGGGATGAGCAAAAAATATAAAGTAAGAAGCTAGCATCTTAGAATCTCAGAAAGCCAGATATGTTGTTATCCAAGTAGTAAAACGTTTACCGGCGCTATTGTTTTTGCTGCATTAAGTAGTGTTATTCTAAGTAGCTACTTTAACTATGTTAATGTTGCTTTTTACCTCACACTCAAGTACATATTCAAAGCTCTTGATTGTTACAGATTACACAAGCACTTCATACACTCTATGGCGGTTTCTTTTGAAACTAATTCGTATGCTTTATCTGTGAGAATATTATGTTCTATTAAGTTATCTCTAGAACTACATGAAAAAATATATATTTTCATAATAAATTCGTTTAAAACCACGTGTATATTTTTCAACAATCTATTTTAATTTTTTTATTAAATTAAATGCTATCAGTACATTAGATATAGTGGCATTAAGCCACATCCAGAATCTATTACATCAAATGAAGGTAAACCGTTATTGCTTCATCAGCATCTGACAACTTAAAGTGAGTCAGAGGTCCCTTGCTCGATTTAATTTATTTCCATCAAAGTCAGCTATTAGCGTTTTGATGTTATCTTGGATATTTTAATTAGAAATTTCACGAGTAAGAGTCTATTAAGTTTACAAATGTACACCGTAGCGAGCGTGACCAGTGGACAGAGGAAAATATCAAGCTGCCTCTATCACGTAAATTGGATACCGATCGAAGCGTAACGATTTTATCTAACAAAAAATTGTAACCCTTCCTTTAGGCCTTACGTAATTTTGTGTACACAAAGGAGTATCGCTCGCCTTATCATCGAATCGCTTAAATGAAAAAATAAAATGTAAATAGATTGAAAAATTGTATTCGTAAATGATTTTTATCGTCATTTTAGATTAGAATGTTTTATTATAAAGTGATACAATGTAAACATTAATTAAGATATGCATCTATACAGACGTATTGTTATACCTTGAACCTTTTTGGTCTCCTAAATCAGTCTCTGATCCTCTTCAGAGTGATTAGCACTGTCGTCAAATCCACAACAAAGGACTATCTGCGCAGATTTATCGCGAGACCGAAATGAACCATCACTGCGAATTTCCGAGTTCCCCTTTAAAGTCACTTATTGATTTATAGCAGTGTTTTAAAAGCTAACTTTTTATAAGCAACTCGGTACCAGTTGTTCTGAACTGTCTACAGCATCTGGCTTCTTTTTCAGTTTTCGGCCATTGCAACATAGTCATTTAAAAACACGTAGATGTAATGGCATATCAAGATGTTGAATTTTAATAAATTTATACCAGTTAAATAAGTATTCAACTCTTAAAAATTACTTATATATTTTTACTTTTATAATATTATAAATAATAGGTTTTGTAAAAATTGTATATATTATTATTCAAAAAAAAATTACAGTGTTTATCTTGACATTAGATTTTAATTTAACATACTAGAACCTGTTAACGTGAGTACATTACTTTTTCTACCGCTAGCATCTCGTCTCTTACATAGAGCTCTTGTATAGCGTGCACTCAAGACAAGTCTAGCTAAACAACAACGTAATTGGCTTTAAATTAAGTTCTTACAAGTTGCCTCCTCACTTTACAGCACTTCGGTAGAGATAAGGTTTGATAAGCGTGAGATTAACATCGGTGAAGTATAATATATACAACCTATCCCATAATACAGTTATATATTCTAGATTTTATGTTAAATATAATACGTAATAACTTTACGTTATTGTTTTTTTATTTATTCATTATCACAAAATTCTCATCAACGATGTAAAAATTTATTAGCTAACATGTAATATGTATTCTCTGTATCTATAATAAATTTGTTTGGTAATTAACAGAACATGCGACACACGAGTAATAACAGCTCGTATGATGTATTACAGGAACACAATAGCAAAGCGGTGTCGCGACGTAATTGTTGAAATGACATAACATGACATACCTTTCTATAGTCGCAAAAGGAGGAGTCACTATTAGCTAAACAACGCTAGTCTGTTACGTACGCCTTTTTACATAGTACGAGCACAATGCCGCTGACAGATAGAAAAGAGATAATGCTGTTTTATGTTGTATAAAAATGGGCTGATTTGATTTGTGTATATATTTTTAAGTATCTCGAAAAGAGACTGAAACTCTTTTAGGAAATAATATCTTGTACTATTTAAATCGGACAGGCAGCAATTATTTGTAAAAAATGCAAAAACATACAAAGTAAAATTGCTACACGATAGCGTAAAAACATTTTGAATTACGTAACAGTTTATGATATCATACATATGCAGATTACATCTTAATTCAGTTGAGAGTTTCTAAGCAAGTCATTTACATTTTGAACCGAGGTTCCTCACCTTTAAATCTGTAGGATCTGAGCTAGTTAGATCACCCCACCCCGCTTGTGCCTGTTTACCCTCGAGAAAGGGGCCGTTCCGATGTTTGTGTCCCTCTTGTGTAATTCTTTCAGTCTGTTTGTCTTGGATTAAACGCATGTCTCTGCTTTTAACGTTACTGTTTGCGTATCCACCTATGTAAATATTTGTAATACCTATCTTTCTTCCTTTAATTGGTGCTATTTTATATCTTAAGTCGTTGTATCATAAATTAACTAATTTTAATCTAAATTATGATTCCAAATATTATAAAAGAAAAATTCTTTAGATATGATATGGGTCTCACATATTTCGATTTTGATCAGGAGAATGTACTGATCAAAATAAGTGCTTCGTGCAACTGTACAATCGTCTTATAATATTATTGTTCACGTTTTACATTGATAGGCCAGTGAAGGTTGTAACGGAAATCACAAATAAAATACATTGAATGAGCCTAAAGTATGGCAACATCGGTTTTCTGTATAGATAGAAGAATACCCTTTTGTATTTAATCCTATTATGATAAATTTCATATCTTTAGATGAAAAGTAAATTGGAAATTTATTATAGATCTATGTTATAACTGCTATATACATTAAGGTTAAGTGTATTATTTGTGGATTTTCCGTAAACCGTGCACATAAAATACAAACAATGTACCTGCGTAATCAAAGATTTATCGGTAAACACTAAGCTTTCATGAAGTTAAGGAGAATAAACGACGTGTCATTGTTTAAATCAGATACATTGGCCAACATAACCATTTCGATAGAATTCCTTGTTTGATTTCATTTGATCTACAAGGGTGAATATTGTACAATAACAGGCCTTTACATACTATTAATATAATATTATAATCTGTAATAAAGTTTTATTATCAGTTTTATTTAAAATAATTATGTATATAACAAACTAGGAGTACTTCGAAGTGGCCGAAGATAATTTTCGCATTACGGCCATCGGATTCGGTGTCGATATCGGTTTGTAACGGTCTTTGTATCGCATTCTACACGTTTCCTTTAAGCCTGCGTGATTGTGCTGCCGATATCTAACCTGAGATATTGTAATCAATGTATTAGACCGAATGAGGACATGCTCTTTTGTTGTAATGCAACTTCAAAATGTACATCAAATGATAAAATAGAATTCATCTAAGCCGTAATTAAAATCATATAGAAGTCTTAATAAAAAAATATTTACATGTATTATACATTAATCTCACGTTCGACTCCACCAAGACGTAATCAGAGATTGATTTTCGAATTCTAAGATCTGTACACCGGTCAAACAATCAAGATTTGATTGATTATCCCAATTGAAACACGCTTCGTTAGGGGCCGCATCCATGCGCACATCTGTCACATGCTTCAAGTAACTTCTGAGACTTACAAAAAGCGACGAAGCCTGATAGAGAGAGACAGTGTGTTACATCTCAAAACGTGTTAGAGCGAGACCCGGAATAAATTAATCCCTAACAGGGGTACAAATGTCCTTCAACTTCGATGGATTTACAAGATTTATGTTGGGTTATAAAAACTTACATTAATAGGAATTTATAGATTATACTGTAATTTGTACACTATTATACCTTCAAATTTATTTTATTTAGGTTTTTGCTTTATAATATTTCAGGATGCATAAAATTACAATTAAGTATTTATTTGAAATTGTAACTTGTGCTCCACTTTTCTTTATCTTGTAAAAAAAAATACGTTTAAAGCTTACTTTAAGATGATGATACATTTTACTATTGTCTTTTATACTTTATTGTAATGTGGTTTTAGTGTCATATAAAATGTTATCTTAAAATAAATTTGAATAATTTTATTGTACAACACATATATTTTTTTAAGTATTTTAAAAAAATTCAAAAATAAAGATTTATAAAGTTATATGTCAAAGTATTAAAAATTTTCTTACATTATCTAATTGCCTCAAGTTTTAAAGTTTCTTCGGATAATTTTCCCATGTTCATGAAGTTACAGAGTGAGTTTCATGTTGTAATATATATTCGTTCCAAAAAGTTTTTTAATAAACAGTATAACTTTCCAATACACGGAGTCTGTCGCAATTTTTACATTATAGAGTAGTATGCCAAAACTTTTTATGTCGGAATGTTTGAAATAAATCATCCATGTAAATAAATGTATTCCGACTTCATTTATTACTAATTCACTTTTACTTTGACTTTGAGATGCGACTCCATAACCACTTAACGTACGGAGCGAGTTTTCTTATTGGAAATGTATGCTATTGTCTCCAGCGAGATATAAAATAGCGATATGACCTGCGACGTCTTCGTTGCAAGAAATATTCAGGGGATACAGCCCACACTTTTAATGGCGGTTACATCATTTCCACACAATGAGATACCCGTCCACACCCATTCTCTGTCCGTATGATTTGAAATTATAGCACCGTTTTATTTGCTCTCAGCACATTTATATGCGGCCGTCGGTCCACAATGTACCAGATGTATATAGAGGACTCGTCGGCCTCAGAAGAGCAAAGTGTCGTGTATGTCGACTAAAATTACGTGGGAGTCCGTGAATCAGTTATTTAAGTCCTGATTGTGTTCCCATTTAATTTATGACCACATTATCAATTTTGTTTCAAATTAATTCATTCATTTCACCTTTAAATTCATATTAAATAAACAGTTATAATAATACAATGAAAATATATTGGTGCGCCACAATTAATTTTTATTATAATAACGCATTCGATTAACAATTTTTTAAATGCACATAATTTTATAAAGTTTATTAAAACGACTTCATAATCACTATTTATTTCCCGCGTAAGTACTTAATGAATAATTCTTGTAAAAAGCTCGCTTTAAATTTATGGATTCGAAGGTGCCAATCAAGTCATTGGGGTCTAAGCGCACTGCAATTATCCTTTTATTACAAAATAGATTTTTAGAACGTTGTAGCTCAATTTAAAAATAGCTCAAGGATAATTTAGTATCATCGTAATTATAGTCCCAACCATCGACTTCACTAAAGTAAATTAGTCCCAAATATTATAGCTCATTAAGTGAATTAGGCAAGGGACTTTTTTAACAAGTTTATATTTATTTTTTAATAAGTTTAATTCGTCGCTGTCCTAATAATTTGATCGGAGATGTTTGCAAAGAGAACAATGTTCGTAGTATAATTTAAATTTTAATTAAATAATTATTATTATTTTGAAAGTTATAAACATACTTAAGATATGTTTACCCACATACACATCACCTATTTATTTTACAACAAGTCTCCTTTCGCTTTGAAAAGTTTTATATAAAATGTCTATGTTAATTTGGTGAATCTTAAACTTTCTTGAGCCGTATCTCATATTTTATCAACACTTCTAAATCTTGTTGCGAGGTCTAACTTTATAAAACTATTTAGTGGCAATTCCCAATGACTTCATTCTATGAAAGTTTTTATACTCACAGACTAATTCAAGATACGATTTTTTTTATCTCATTTTTGACGGATAAGCTTTTAAGTTCTTGATATATTCTCGGTAACTAACAAACTCCATGACTAAGTGGAGTTCTCTTGTAGTCTTGACTACGTTTTTAGTAAGTCCTTCACAATATAGATATTATAAGAATCACAATAGTGCTCAGCTCAGCCCACAATAATAATTTCTTCGTTTTACGCAGTATATATTATGATGATCGAATTTGTACTTAATTACATCTACATTTCATTTCCAGAGAATTCCATATCTGAAACACAAAATATTATTCTAAGACAAAAGTATTTCACAGAGACATAACACGGGCAATAAATTATAAGAATACTCAAAGTGTAAAGAAAGCTTTAAAATAGTAAAAGTTCAGATAGTTTTGTTAATATAATTAATTTTATATTAAGTCAAGTCTAATAAAACTAATTTATGCTCTTCACGTATGAAATATCAAATGCATGTTTCTTCACGTTCTTCATATTAAATAAAGTTCCATAGTTTTATAGTTTTATAGTCTAGTACGATGAACTCGATAACGTTTGTAAGGGTCTGACAAACAACTGAAAAAACAGGATCGATATAATACCGCTCTGTGCACTTGTAATAAACCTGGGCCAATAATACTTGCTATTATATGAAAAATTCATATTGTGACGGCGCCCTAATGATGCCCACGCCATCTTTTATTGCCAACGGGGTTATATCTTTCATTAATCGTTGATTCCTAATGTGGACACGTATTTAATACGACTTGGATACTATAAATATAATGTGACAATTTGATTTTAGTGTTCATATTTCTTTAAGAATCTTGGAAATATTTAGATGAGAATCGACATTCATGTTGAGATTGCTGTTGTGTTGCAATAATATTTTGTCCATATTTCATCCCATGAATCTTTAAAATACAAAAGGGGAGAGAAAATTAAAGGCGATGAGCAAAACGGCCGGAAATACCCATAATATGTTGTAATAATTTGTAAGACAGATAATTTCCATAATAGAGATATAGCAGATTAAAGTATCATATTTTTCATATTTATTTTTTATAATAAAAGAACACCTCTCGTGAAATGTCAATTATCTTGTCTCTTTCTCAGTTTATTTTTTGTTCCATATCCAATAACCTAGTTTCCACTAAGAACACGGTGGGAGTGAAATTGAATTTCTACTTGTAAAAACGGTCCGGTAATAGAGTTTACCTTCAGATCAAATAAAATAAGTAACGTACGGGAATCATTGTACACATTCTAGCAACACAGCTCGGCTCAAGGATTTATATTGTTGTTTTAAAAGTGAATTATTTCTATTAATGATATCTCTAAAGAATTTTTTAAATGAAAATTCTATATGCAGAGCGGAACGGAAATAAACATAAATATATCATTATATGAAATAGTGGAGTTTAACTTCATTAGGAACTATTGTGAGAAACACAAACGTAAAATTTACTACAATACTATGTAATTTTGACGTCTAATACATTTAATGTAAAATATTGGGTTTACTC
>DVQP01000647.1:0-20543 GCA_018231745.1 Danaus eresimus
GCGCAACGTTTGGGTAACTAACGAATTAAGAATACCTATTTTTTAAACATTTACTGAAATTACATACGTAAATATAGTTTTTAGCTGTAAATAAAGTATAGTTTAAAGTTATAACACAATTGGATTTGAAATGTATCTTGATAATAATAATAGATAATTTAATATTTATATTATATTAAGATATTAATTGCTATCATTTATTTATTATTACTATTAGTCATTGTATTATATAAATAAACGATCGATAAACTTAAAGTAGATGTAATAAATCATTACAGGTCGTATATTGAGAGCGAAGAAGGGTGCGTTAGCGGAAGAGTACAACGCATTTTTCTACACGCTGGTTTCTCAGGACACATTAGAGATGGCTTACAGTCGGAAGAGACAGCGGTTCCTGGTGAACCAGGGCTACAGCTACAAGGTACATTGGGTTACCGCGGCCACAATAAAGGGCCGTTAATATGTTTCTGGGAGGATATAAGTTTTTTTAACCTTACCTAGACATTTTCTACACATCATGATCTCGCTGTGAAAGATGCAATATTAACTTCATCATATCACAACAATAATAAAATATATTTCATTGATTTAATATATGTCAATACCGTGATGCTCTGAACTGTAAAACAATTAATATTGCTCTTTATATTCAAATTCAAAGCAAAATAGTTTTGAAAATATTAAATTGTAGTAACTAAGAATTGTATTAAATGAATTTTAATATTAATTAAAATAAAATCTTGTCATATTCACCCATCAGCTCAATCAGTAACTATGTTTGATTGCAGGTTATTACAGAATTGAAGGGTATGGACCAAGAGCCTGATCTGTTGTATGGAACCCGGGAGGAACAAGGGATGCTGCTACAACAAGTAAGCGGGAGATATACAGCGTACATAATACATATTATAAAACAACACGACATACTCTTAAATAATACTACTTTTTCTCATTTTATTAGTGGTTTTTATCAATTAGATCCAAAAACATGTGTTATTTACATGAGTTTTGGTCTGATTTTGTCGATGCGGGTATAAATTATAACATTTCAAACCATGAATCAACAAATAACAGGGTTACACCTTGTAGCTATCACCATGTACTGATAATATATATTTGTGGCACTTAAAAATGTTACAATAGAAAAGATCAGGGGGGAGCCGAAATCTGTGATGACGGCTGCGGGAAGAACGGGAAGAGCTATAAACAAATAGATATCAATGGCTGACAACTTATATGTTCAACATTGTCTTTTTAGGTTCTGGCGGCTTCAGAGACGGACTGCGAGGAGGAGCGGGAGGGTGGAGCGGGCGGCGCGGGGAGCGCGGGAGGGGCGAGGCGGGCCGCGGGGTCATTGGCCTCGCTGGCGGGCGCCGACGACGCACTGTACCTGGAACACAGGCGCTCCTCGCACCACAACAAGCACCCCCTATTCAAGAAGTTCAGATATTAATGTGCGCGGTTATGAATTTAAAAAAATTAAATGTTTCAGTTGTCGTCACTGTACCCAACTGTTGTCTTCGATAATGGCAGTTAAAATATCGTCTTGTTATGTTGATCACACAAATAAAGTATTTATAAATGTCAAGGGGTTTCATTTCTCCCGAAGTCTGTGTGTTTTCACAACTGAAACGGTATTATTCTTTTAGCGAGAACGAAACGGGTGGAGTATCAGAGTGGGCGATAGTGGAACTGCAGGGCCTCGTGCAGGTGGAGGGAGACGGTCGCGGCGGCCCCGCGGTGGTGGGGGACCTGCATTACTTCAAAAGAAACCGACATCCCGTGCTCGTGCTCGGCCACCACGTGCTCACCGGCAAGGAAGTCAAGCTGGAACAACCGATGGCAGTCATGGAGAAGACCGTGGACGGAGACCACACTTCATACAGAGTCAAGGCGATCGTTAAAAAGAAACTACTGTTTAAATCGAGACCGAAGCCCATCATATCAAACGTCAGTGACAAAGTGTAACATTAAATAAAACAATGTGCTTATATATTACGTTCTTTATTTTACACTCTACATATATTTTGATGATATATATAAATATAAATATTGATAACTATGTTAACATGTGTAAATTGTGCATTAGCAAAATACTTATTAAAATTTTTCCTAGCCCGTACATGACTTGCGAGAGATGTAACACATGAGTGATGCTGCTTATGGAAACCGAACGAATGACAGTGAACTGGTAAAGTAAACTCGGGAGAAAAAGAGATAAAAATAATGTTTCAGAGTTGCCAGAGAGAAAAAGATTATGCTATGTATGCTGATACAAGTCCCTGTGTACATCCTCATGCTTATATGCTCTAACAAAGTAGAAGTAACATTAGCTATGGCCCTCAATGGAGTCGCCCTCATATAATGTATACCAAACTTGTACTTGAGGAAAGTATCAAAAAATTGCTAAGGATTTTAATTAATTTATATCTCCAACTTTATTAGAGTAAATTATATTCCTATGGCTTCATTTAAATAAAAAATTGAGATAAAACATACCGCTTTGGGTTCATAATCCAGATGTTTAAATTTCAAAGATACAAGTACTATTAAAGGCACTTTATTTTCTTAAGAAACAATTAGGTATTGCTATACTTAAATGTAAATAACTTAATTATTATCTATAACTAAGTAATTTGTAACTGATTCGAAAGGAAATACATTACGTTTTTAATAAAACAAGGACTTTTTTAAAACAAAAGGAATGAATTGCACCTATAAGAATCATTTACATATCGACGGCCACAACATTGAAGTGATAACTCAATGTAAAACTTTGGCTGAAAAGAGAAAAAAATAATCTAAATTATAAGATAAACTCAAACATCCAAAACAAAGACATAAACAATTTAAATTGTAACATTTTATATTGATAGTAAAGTCTATAGACTTAAATATAACAAGGAGCCGCCCTCTGTAGGCAAACAGAGGACGGTGGTCGACTTTTGAAATGAAAAATATACCCAAATAACAGTCTTTGAACCTAAAACTATAGTATATAATAATATACCGATCATTATTCAACTAATATAAGGTCAATGAATAAATTCCATGGTTAGTGTTGTGTGAGATTAAATTACAATCAGACAAATAAGAATAAAACAACACTCTTAAATGCACCTTACATCTAGGACACTCACGCCAGACACCCTCAGATAGAAGTCCACGAGCTTCACTAACACTACCAATTTAGCTAACAGTCCTCGGTAGTCGGTCACAAACCATCTAACAAGTGTAGTATTTAAGTCGTTATCTATATTCCCTTACACCGTAACGCTATATATTGTAAATTCAATAATCAATATCTAACATTCGATAATTCAATCTGATATAAAAAATTCATTATTTACATTACATGATAATCAACAGTCGAACCATTCAATATTAAGAAAAAAATACATATGTATGTTGTAGATAGTAATTCTTGTTTGGTGTCAAATTAATACAAAATACATAATATTAGGCGGCGTCCAACCCGGCCCGGAGCGACTCCTGGCCTTCGACGGAGCTCCAGTGTTCCACGAAAAGGTCTCGCTCGGCCTCCAAACTCGAGAGAAAAGCACCTTCGGCTGTATTGTTGTTCTTTAAATTTAAAAGTCTTTTCTTCAATAGCACATTCTGCAAAAAAACAAATATAATGATTAATGATGACAGGAATGTATTCATATGAAATGTTTTTGGTATTGGTTTAGCTTTATCCGTTAAATAAATATTTCGATTTGTTCCAATTAGGTTCCGTCCGTAATCCACTCGCCCGTCTATAACGCTAGCATTATCTTATCGATGTAGGTTGTGACCTATTGTGGCAATCTTAAAACTACACTATGTATACGCTGTGTCAGTCCGACCAAACACACCAATGTATATACGAAATATTATATATGTATTAATTTTTATCAAATATTCAATAGTGAATGGCGAGAACGAGGAAACGGATTTATACTATTATGGATTGGTAAGTGTTATATTTTGTTTATAAACTAACTATATTCACTGTGTGTGTGTGTGTGTGTGTTTATGTTTGTATGTGTTAAGGAGGAAAGTGAGAGAAGTCTGCCCCGTTGCGAGGCTGATGAGGTGTGCTCGGTGTTGCTGCGCCGCTACTGGCGCGCCCCGGCCTTGGTGCGACTGTGTCGCTGCTCCCGACGCACGCGCTGCGACAAGATCGCGCCAGGAGACAGGCTGGTCGAACTGAACAATCGATCAGACTTGCAGGTGCGAGAGTTGGATCCTCTAATTGGTTGTAAGCCATCGAGACATATAGATTGATTTCATGATTTTACTGTATTTTCTCTAGTTCTGCAATCCGGTCACGGAATGGCCAGAGTGTTCTATCAACGAGGCTCCTCTCGAGGTGGAGACACCGTACGAGCGCATGAGTCCCGATGAAATCGAACTACTGCACCACCAGAACATACAGCTCGCGCCGCCGAGAATACGCCTTCGATGTCTTTGTCCGAAACCAAACTACTGGAAATTAAAAACCGAAGACAGCCACAGGAACCTAACCTATCGCTGCACGTCCCTGCCTCTTTGTAAGACGGGTGACGTCTGCGGGACGGTGGACGGCGTCCTGCTATCTCTTTATCAATCATGCCTGTGTCCCAGGAAGCACATTTGCGTGCACAGCGGCGGGAGACCAGAGCTCCAGATCTCGGAGCTGTTGTACCGAGGGAGGGGCTGGCGTGCCCACTGCCAACCCCTCGGCGACGACAGTGGCTGCGAGGAGGACTGACCACGTTACGAACCTGCACCGGCTGCGCTGCCACGTCCTTGGCTATGTTCAGCATCTGTTCGTCGAATCTGTCCGGGTACAAAGTGCGACTTATCAAACCGCCCGACACCGCCTCCGACGCTGTCAGACGTCGGCCGAATATGAACAAGTCGTTCACCTAAAAATATATATAATATTAATTGAACACCGTCTATAAAAAATACAAAGCCTGTGTCTCATAAAAGCCGAATATTTTGACATGAATATCAATTAGTATTAGCTTTTACACTGCAAACTACGTGAACAAAAACTTAAATAAATTGTGACCTTACGTTGTGAAGTGAAATAATTGTCAATAAAGAATTAAGTTTAATGAGTGAACGAGAATCATTTAAAGTTGTTAGAGAAACACGGGTCAGATGGTTATGAGGTCCAAAACTCTCGCGAGTCATTTAATTAAAACTAATAGTTTTTCGGATTTACCACGCCTATTTTATTTATTTAAAAAATTACATAACCCCCACGTGTGGGACATAATACATATGTAACCGAAACGTCGGGTTTGTGTAGTTATTTAAAGAAATAAAATAGGTGTGGTAAATCCGAAAAACTATTAGTTTCAATAAATATAAATATTGAAATTTTTAATCAGAATATCTTTAATTTTGTTCGTTGTGTAAAGAACCAGCCTTAAATAATAAATATAATGTGAATGTTCTTGCTTTGTTTTATTTTCTACTGTAGGGTAGGTATTTCTAATAATAATTCTGGCAAATTGTTTTTACGCTACCGAAATAATTAATTGTAATAGAAGCAGTATGTTTTTCCCACACATAAACATACCAGCGCCTGCGATAGTTGACATCGTGAGGTGAGCACAGCGGCCCCGGGAAGTAGCGGGGAGGAACCGGCGCCGGTGAGGGCAAAGGTCGCGTCCTCGGCCGCCACGGACACGTCGCTGAGGGCGGCCAGGGACAATGACAGGCCGGAACAAGCGCCCGCCACGCCGCACCAGACCAACTTACTGTGGCGGGCCGCAGAACTCAGCAGGCCTCTGAAGTTATAGAGTCACCCATGAGCTCTTACATATTTTCATTTTAAGCAAATATAGTTGTATAAAAATTTGGATGTTAAATGTTTACTTAATAGTTTCGGCTAATTCTGTAGCGTGATGAACCCTGATTTCTTTATTCTCATTCACCAGCAGCGCCAGGTCGAGCAAGGAGCAGATGGTTCCACATTGAGATGAGAACATAGTGATTGATATGTCTTTTCTTTTGTCTATATAGTTCAATGCCATTTCTAACTCCTTCAAAACCTGCAAAACATGTATATATTAGCTTTAAGTCACCAAGTCACTCAGTCAATGAGCTATAGAGTTCCCTACCTCAACCCCAATTTTGTCCCCTGTGTTTTGGACATTTATAACAGCTAATCTTTGATCGAGCGTGATCGATACGAAGTTAAATTTATCGATTTCTTCTTTCGGTACGATCAGAACGCTGTCTTTTTGTTCAGCTGTTTTCATAATCTTTTTCTGTTTCGCTGGTTTCTCATTCTTAGAAGCTTCCCTTTTCCGTTTGTTGAGAGCTAAACTCAGTTTTGAATTTAACTTTTCTTTAATTGACAGGCAATCACTTTTGTTTATTATTTCACTAGCCGGGGTATTGTCTGGCTCGGGATTGAACATGTCCCTCGTGGGCTGTGGCTCGTGGTCTATGTTGGTATTTGTTTTACTGTCAGCTGGACTCTCAGTGGATGTTGATTGCTGTGATAAACGTGTATTACTATTTGTGCTGCCTCCTTCGACGTCACTGAGGCGTCGGGGACTCATACAACTACTGGAATATGAACTTGATGAGTGACGCCTGTATATAATGGAGTCGTCTGCACTGTGAGTTTCAAAATCCTCGCTGGCGGGAGACTTGACTGAGCTGCTCAAGGACGCTCTTTGTTTGCCACTGAGGATTCTCTTTGGTTCTCCGTCTTCGTACTTAATGAACTCCTTTTTTCTTTCTCTAAACTTCATTTCTTTGCCCTCTGGTGTGGAGCTCTGAAGTTTTTTTATAAATTCAGCTTTAGTTTTCATATTTTTCTTTCCTTTGGTTGCTTCGGGAGTCAATTGGTATATCATGTTCACTGCCCCTTCATCCATAAGTAATTTGTCTACTTCTGATAATCTTTTGTTTTGCTTATTGTTTTTAGGAGATGGTTTTTTCCACTGCAGTTTAGACAGAGGGGACTTTGACTTAGACCTTTGAATGTTTTGGTCTGGCTTTAATTTTTTTGATGGAGTTTGGTCTTTATTACAAATAATTTCTTTGTTCTTAACTGGAGTCTTTCCTTTTGTAAATGTATCCGGGTTGTCAGGATCAAAGATGACTTTCTTTTTTATGACTCTGCTCAGCCTGCGAGGCGGGATTTCTTCATTTTTATCAGATGGCTGTAATGCATCTTCTGCCATTTGAGAATCCTGTGTAACTTGGTCATCATTGCCAGTCTGATTGATAACTTCGTCCTGACTCATTTTAACATCTTCTGTATCTTTTAACAAAGCTTCACTTTCTTCAACAATGTTATTGGGCTGCTGGCCTTCAGCCGTTTCCTCATCTTCCCAATCCATAACCAAAACTTTTACAATATTTTTCTTTTGTTCATCTTGCTGTGGCTTATTTTCTGAAACAACTTCAGTTTCAACTTTATGAGATTTATTGTTTACTGCATTTGCCTTAGATATCTTTTCCACTACTTTCGTTTTATTTCTTCTCCGTTTAAGTTTTGAAAGCTGCTTTAAGGCTATTTCAGCTTCGGACAATTTATTTGAATTACTTTTCAATGGCTCAGTATTATCATTCTCTTCATTAATATCATTCCCTTCTAAAATGTCTAATAACTCCTCCTTATTAAATACTTCTTGTTTGTCAGTGCTATTATTATTTTCACTATTATCGGCAACATCCGATGATCTTAATACTTCACTTAATTCAATATTTGGTGCCAGGTCATTTAATATGTAAGTCGAGGTATCAATTTCTTCATTATTAGTCAATACATTTTCATTAAAATCATTTTCTTCAATAAGTATTTCTGTTTCGAATTTTACTTCTTCCGAATTGGTCGGGATTACCACTTCTTCTACAGCTTCTGATACAGCCTCTTGTTTGCTTGGTTCAGAGTCGGCCTCAGTATCATCTACAATTACTTCAGTTACAACAGTCTCAACTGTTTGTACTTCTTCAATATTTTCTTGGATAACTATGTCTTTATTAAGAACTTCTTCTACTTCTACGTCGTGTTCGATGGGTGGGATGCTATCTGGGACCAAAATGTCATTACAATGTATATCGTTAGCTTTGGCTTCTGAATCGTTTTCCTTGTCACTAGAATTTTTCTCAGTGTTATTCACATCCGAATGCGCTTCCTCATTTTTTCCGGCGGATTCAACCCCATTCGACGTACAAACCTCATTAGACTCTTTAGCGACAACATCGCTGTCTTCGGATTTTGAAACACACGGAGCTGCATCAGACACTGAAACTTCTTCTACAGCTTCCATTTTGTGCTGAATTTTATTTATCTTCTCTTAATTCGGATTGAATATAACCTAATGTGTTGATAAATAAATCAAACAAACGCAATAAAATTGTGACTTAATAAATCACATTATAAATATATTAAACTGCACAAAAAAAAACCAAAACTCTTAGTTAATTGCCATGTACTAGTATTAAACAAGCCGTATGGGTTTAATTACACTTATTCTATTTATCAAGCGTCGGTGCATTTCATTTCCAAGCGAGAAAAAAGAGTCGCCATATATACGTGGAATACTTATGGACGGTTTCATTATCTGTAGAATCTAGCCGTCAACTTTTTCTACATTGTCTTTACTTCACCCAAGCTTTTAAATCGAAGTGATAACTAGATGTTTCATATTAAAAAACAATATTTTGAATAAATCTTGTATAAAATTAAAAGAACATACAAATATTATAATAATTCCATTTGAACGTATTATTTGTGATGTATTATTTATTTTAGAGAATTTTTAGAAAATCCTTTCTTACAATATAATAATTATTTATATTATTAATAATATGTTTAAATTATATGCCGTTGCGTGTTTAAATTCAAAGTTTAATAAAATATTTATTGTACCCTAACTTTATGCTTCAACACAGAATTAATGAAACGTTAATGATACGAATGGAAGCGATATTACTCACTAAGTAAAATATGTAATTCTTATGAAATCGAGTCATATTCATCACTTTAGTTATTTATCGCTCGAGAAATTTATAAATAGCTAAGTCTTTTTTTATTTCGTTTTATCTGTAACTTGCCCTCCTCGAAGTGTCAACAGACAGGTAAATCCGTCAAACATCAAATAATATTTTGCGACATCCAATATTTATTTATGTCATTGGTATTTGGAAGCACTAAAAAGAAATAATGAACATATTACCAAAAAAAAGGTAAACATGCTATAAATTGCTATTTCTTGATCCTTTTTTAACTTTCGTTATTATAATTATAACATAATAATTCAAACATTGCACTCCTAATATAGATGGCACGTTAGAACTAAAGAAAATATAGCAAGAGTTAGAAAAGATGAAGCAGAGGCCGCAGAAAAAGAAAGACAAGAGCAATTAAGAATCGCAGCAGCAGATCGGGAAGCTCGTCTTAATGTTTTAAAACAGAAAAGCAAACTAAAATTGTCAGAATTTGAATTTCCCCAACCTTTAGAAAAAACAGAAACAAATAACCCTGCAGAACATATTAATCTGTTCTCTGATCTTGAACATGCTTTACAAACAACTAATAAAGAGCATGATAAAGAAAAAAAGGAAAAGCAAGAAGAATATGAAAAAAAGATAGGTTATTTAACTTATTTAGGACAAGACACCAATGAAGCCCTCGGAAAAAAGAACTGGTATGAGGTACCACCAGAATCATCACGATTTTCAAGATCAGCAGACATTAAGGACACATATGACAAACTTGTTTTAAAAGATGCAGATGGTAAACCTAAAGACAAATTTTGTGATGAAAAAGATGGAGAGGTAGCATGGAAAGCAAAACAGAGTTTAGACCCATTGAACGCTTTTAAAAAATACTGTAGCAGTCATCCCAAAACCTTAACCAAAGCCAAAGATACACAATCACATAAATTGAACACAACCAAAACTAACAAAAATAAAACTAGCAAAAAGGACAAACATAAAAGTGATTCACAAATAAAATTACAAAAACTAAGAGAAGCAAGATTAAAGAGAGAAATGCAGGAAAAGGCCAAAACTGAGATGTTTTTAAGTAAACTTAGTGGTATTGAGCCTGTTGAGACAGAGGAAAAAGAGCCCAAGAAACTTGTTCCAAAATATAATTCACAATTTAACCCTGAACTTGCAAGACAAAATTTTAGATAGACATCTTAGAAAATAAGCAAAAATATATAGTTATCTATTTATTCAATATAAATTATGTGCTGAGGGTTTACTTTCTTTATGATAAATAAAAACTTGGTATCCATATAAATAAATTTAATTATTATAAGATTCATATTTTCTATATCTTAATAACTAGATTATCTTCAACCCTGTTTGTTGATAACATTATTATTTAATTATAATTTACTAACAATATAATTATAATTTAAATCGGATCATTGTAGAGATTTCAATAAGTAAACAATAATACACCTACTATTAATATAAAAAGATGTTTTTAAATAACAACATATCAATAATAACATAGTGTAGTTGTGTGAATATCATTTCTGAGGGCATTGAGATAGTAAAGCCAATGGTAGCTTATCTTCTAATTTAGTAAAAGAGTAATTGAATGTTTCACAGAAAAGTCGTAGTATTTGTATGGTTAGTCCACCGTCATTTGTAGTTTCACCACCCTTATGTCTGAAAATTAAATATTTTAGTACTAATTATATATGTTAAATGAGAATGTTATTTATAATGCTAGTATGTTATTGCGATAAAAAGAATTCAAATTAAAATATATTAAAAATATGTTTTTCAATTGTTGTAAATATATGAATATTTCTTATACATGTGCAGTAATTCTAAGACTAATTAAATGAAGAAGTATTTACTAGCAATAAATTAATATAATCCAGCCAGAGACTGTCACTTTAACAACAGTAATTAATTAATTCATCATCATTACTTCTATATATAAACAACTTATGTCGGTTCTCGCTGATTCATAATAAAAGCTACACTAGATTTTTATTTCAAGGAGTATGAGAAAAAAAAATATTCTTGAGGTATCTTACAATATATGTATATAAAAATGAAAATGGCCGTTAGTTTTAAAAACGGAAAAGAAAAAATAAACTTAAAGAGAACAGGAAAGGGATAAGGCAGCTTTTCACCGTCAATGAGGCGATGACCTTGTCAAATGTTTGGCAACCACGTGCTTAGCACAAATTTATATCGTTCCATTACATGCAAAGTGTTCCGCTTAATGAATTACGTGCAAAAATTTTATGAAGAACTGTTAACATTTCGTATGTAGTGACAATACCAACTCGGACTAAGCGTACTAAGAAGTTCTACGGTGTCGGGTCTACCATCTAATGACCTTATATAACTAGGTGTCAATGTCATTCACAGCGTGTAAACAACCTACCTGTTCATGGCAGCGACCTTGGAGTATTGACATAAGAAATCAACAAACACATCGATGCTCTCAGTCTTGGATTGACGTAATAAAGTATAAACACCAACCAATAGAGGATAACCGTCAATATTGTCTCCGGGTTTCCGCGATATTAAGTCACCTGAACGACATGACATTGACAATGACAATTTAAGAAACGGTCGCTATAAACAATTTATTAATAATTTAACGTCTAAGTAATGAGATCATAATTTACAATTATCAACTGCATCTGAATCATGAAAAATGTATAGACTACACATCTTTTGAAGTAAAGTTGGATACCTGTAGTTTGACACAACTGCAGTCGTGTTAACTGGGATATCAATACAGTAGCCATCAATCGCCCCATATCAACATTTACCATCTCATTTGCATTCTTCAGATAGATTTTACTAAACGGCTCTGATATTCCACACCGGCTGAGGTACTCTTCTAAGTTTTGCATCAAAGCTAAAGGAACTGTTTTAAAACCTGACTTACTTCCCGTTTTGATTTCGTTTAGAACTGATCTGTAAGCGTTAATTTGAATAAAAAAAACGACTTAACACAATTTGTTATAATTATAGACGGTGTATTTGTGAAATATGTATATTTTAGGATTATTCAATTTGGATTTTCTTATGCAATCCTGATAGGATTTGACAACAAAATCTTACTGCATTACGAACTTAATAATTTTTTTTTCTAAAATTCCGTTAAATTGGCTTAAGTTGCCATAAGCGCTTTCGCAAAGAAATATGGTTATATAATAAACAAAATTAAAAGAAAGATTTGTTTCTTTTTAAGGAGGTGTTGATTAAAGTTACTTACTCATTCATAGTTCTCAAGGACGCTTCCAATTGTGCAGAATCAAATTTACAAGTGGTGTTCAATTGATATGCTATATGTTTTCTCAGTAGTTGCAAGGTACCAATCTGTACAACAGTATCTGCTAATTGCTGATACCACTTCTGTCCCTTGAGTACAAACTGGTCGAAGTCTTTCATATCCGTGCTGATAGCATTTCTCTCCGGATGACTTCTAAATATATTCTGAACATGCTGTAGCTGATTCTTTATCATGTAACCGTACAGGGTGTCCAAGCCATGGAGACCAACAACACCGATGGCCTCATTTAACTTAGCAAATGTTTTAGTGTTCACAACCTCACTGTGAGACTTTACATCATACCAAGAGGAGCATATGTTTATGTAGACACTTATTCTGTAACCATAAAAAAAGTGTTGTAGGAAATTGTGTTATTTTCTTTCATATCCAAAATTTTGAAAAACTTGGTCATTTGCTTCATAATATAGTGAGAGGAAATGTAATACAAGTACCTCAAATACAAAGGAATGGCTCATGACTTATGGCTTATGTTAATATAATTATATAAATACCTAGCATCAGTGAGCTGTGCCACTTGTCTGGCAAGGCTGCCCATGAACCCAGCTGATGGACCGATCAGACTCACACCCTTCCTGATACTTATCTCCTTTGAAACACTTTGATTTATAATTGAAGACACCTGTTTTATACAATAAAAATTTTTTCACTGGCATCACATTGAAACTTTCTTGTTATATATATTATACATGATATGTATTTAAAAGTCCAGATTAACATGAATGTTAAAGAAACTTAAATAATTTATGTCTAACCTGCTTTTGTAAAATTCTCAACCCATGTATATTTATATAATCTTGAATGTATTCCAAAGATCTTTTATAACCCTCCATACTCTCTGCAAGCTTCTGCAGTCTATTCATCAAAGTGTTATTTTTTTTGGCTTGTGGCTCAATGAAATCAAAAAACTTCTTATTGATATGTCCGTCTAGTTCTCTTAGTAGTCCCTCTTCTAGTAATTCCGCTGGATCTACTCTTATGACGCCGACCAGTGTGGATCTCATGTCTAGAATTCCTGTCAACCAAAAATTAATGAGTAATATGATTATATAGAAATTTTGAAAAAGGAATCCTTTCATTACCGGTAGTGAACATAGAAGCTGAATGCGTTAATTTCGCCACTTCCATCCTATCATCAAGTTGAGCGTAATCTCTTAGTTTCTCTTTATCTATTCTGGTTGGTACCTCCATGATCTTCCACGTCTGGAGGTCGACAATCTTTTCGACAATCTTGAATACCATCTCTGGAATAATTTGAAGAACTTTTTGTATATATTTTATCAGTTCGCTGCTGTAATACTGCGAGACGGAGACTAGGTCATCGCTTTGCGCTTGATTAATACGTAGAAGGGGTATTTCCATTGCACTCGCCAACTTTAAGAACAGAGCTCGTAAACGACTCGTAACTGCAGGATTCTCTTTGATGCTATCCTGCATGTGAACTGTGTACAAATCTATTGTACACCACGCGTAACTGAAGTCTGCTACAGTCTCCAAGGTCACGAGAGAGTCCTCTTTCAATGAGGCTGCTCTCAGAACATTCTTCAATGCGTCTTTGCTCTCTGATATTAACTGTACAACGGTCGAAGTACTTTTTATTCCATGGAACTCTTCAACATTATCAAGTACTTGTAACAGCTGAGTGACTTTTTTTATTGTTTTCGATGTAATGGGTTCGTTCAAAGACGATATTTGTTTCGCTATATTTTCAAACCACTGCTTCAATTGTTCGTTTTCATCAATTTTAGTAAATTTCGGGATGCTACCAGAAAATAACTCTGATAAATTGTTAACTGCGTCTAACGCTATGCTTTTATTTCTATTCCACGTTTCACTTCTGGAATCCAGCAATTTCTTCAAGAATTCACGAATCTTCAGTTCCAATTCGGCTGTGCATATTAGGAGTTCGAGTATCTTCACCGGATCGTAACAGGATTCCTTGATAACCAGATCCTTGAGCTGTTTACTCTTCTTGTTATTATCGAGAAATATGACGTCACTGTTGTGTAACAGTAGCCAACGTAACACGTGATTTGAATTCATTATGACGTTTATAATCTTATTGATGTTATCGAGGACAAAGTCATCAGTCAAAGTGCCTTCCTTCAACAGCAACTGACTTTTATTTATCAGCAACTGCACCGAGTTGCCTCTCTTCGAATATATTTCTTTGACTATTTTTGTGTTACATGTATTATTGAGTGAATTTTTTGCTGCTTTAAAACCGTCCCAGTAGTCAATTATGTTCATTGTCACACCCATATAGACAGGTATGATCCAGTTGCAGGGGAAAAATTTATCAACAATCTCCCTCATTCTGGTTGTGTCGGAGTGTAAATAGTGGGGTGTGAAGAATAAGCAGACTACAAGCATACTTGCCTGAGTAGCAAGTGCAGACGACTGGTGTTCCGGTATCGTGAACACTGTGAGCTGATTGTAAATATCCTCTGATCTTAACTTTCCAATTATCTTCTCTAAAAAATCTGGATGAATAGGCACACGACTGAAATGAATATAAACAAAATATTAAGAGCAGGACCGAAAAATTTTTTTCGTTTCTTTTAAGTTGCAAATACCTAAAGTATTCCACAGGATAATCGTTTGGACGCTTTCCATGTTGCTGATTGTAACCGGTTTCTCTTAACAATTTACAAACATCATCAACATTAGACTGGGACTGATTGGTACTGTAGCGATAGAATGCTACTAAGAGCTTTTCCCTTGCACTTCCAGGAATATATAAATCACATAACAAAAGCATTGCCCCATATAAGTACAGGGATTCACACTGAAAATGAACAAACTTGATCAATTATCCGTTTTTTATAACAATTTTTGAATGAAGCGAGCACCACACGATACTGGCGACTCTGATCATTAATCCATGAAGAGGATTTCGGCAACCGCATATCCGATTGAGTAGATTTTTTTTAAATTAAAAATAAATTTGATTGGACGTCAAATTGTCCAAAAAAAAATTATTTGGTACCAAAATGCAGAAGACACTTCACTAAACCTGGACCTAGAGCTTTTCTTGAGCAAAACGAGACAAAAAATACATTAGTGCATTGCCCAGTTTATGAAATACACATAATTACCAGTAATTGTTTCCCTTCAATATCTTTCATAACAGTCTCCATACTTTGCTGTATAAATGCTCCGTCATGCAATTGTTCCACAAAGGTATTGAGATCTATTATATACTGATAGATATTTTCAAATAGCAGATAAAACCGAGTAATTAACTCCAGATACTTTTCTTTCAAGTCATCATCCAGGTCTTGGAGTTTCTAAAAAGATCCTCAATGTCAGTTTAAATGATGCAGAAAGAGTATAAATAAGCTTTCAAATGCGACATCTCTTCACATAGAAGTATTTTATTTATAAATGTAAATGAAATAAAATACTGCAGAATAATTCTTAATATATATTTATCTAAATCAGATCTCACAAACGAACTTTAATAATATAAATTTGTTTATTGATAATAGATACTCTTTAAATATAACAATGTCAAGAATTTTGATGTGAGTTTTTCTTTATGAAGGAATATTTCTCAGTAATTTGAGTGTAACAGCTTTACTTACAGAATTGGCATTAATTTTCTTTTCTTGCATTTCTGAGATTTTAAAGTAACTAAAATCCATAATAACATCTTGATAATTTTGCTGAATCTCCTTACTTTCAAATCTATAAAAATGACAATGGAATTAACTTAATAATTATAAAAAATATCTTTCAGTCTAAGTACTCCACATAAAATATACTTAAAAAGTCAAATAAATTGAATACAGATGCCTTGGTAAGTATCACAATTATAATTACCGAAGTTATTATGATTAAATTTATTGGTGAGTTTATAGTATGAAATATCCCTTGATCAATTTTTTATATTATATAAACTTTTAAATTTGCTCACAGATCACCTCGAATTACATTAAATAATACTGTTTTTAACACTTACAAAAAGATTTTGGGTACGTGATCTTTAAGCCTTAATATTTCGGCAAGTATGGCATTTCCGTGCGAAACAAGCTTTAATAAATTTTGAGCGCAAAGATTATCTTCTGCCAAAAATACCCTCATTTTGTGAAGAATCTTTTCTCAGTAATAATTAATACACGATATTTGTTATCATTGAATCTGTTTTTGTTTGAAAGCTGGCAGGTGACAGCTCATCTATAGTAGAAACGTCAACATTTCAAACAAATGAAAAGTGAATTTTTCAATGACTTTAAATTAGAAATTGACTTTAAGTTTGTTTCATTTTAGTGATTTATTGATTCAAATGTTATTAAATTCTTAAGGTGATTTATGTTAATCAAAAACTATTTTGTAAATCTAAAAGTTATATTAGTTATAATATATTACAAATCTTAATTCAACAAATTAATACACGAAATTATAACAATGTGACAAATGCTTGCCTTAGAATACAATCATCAATTTTTTACTATCATTAGTTCATGGGTCATATAAAGTAAATTATCTGATATAAAATTATTTACAAATAAATTATGTATGACATAACTATTTTAACCTTTGAAATATAAAATCGTCGATCCATAGATTCTGTAAATTACATTTTACCAGTACCTAATCAATTGTCTCTGTCGTGTATCGACCATTCAATTCCGAATATGTAATCTGACTAGTTGCCAGTCGGTATTCAGTTGGACTTGGGTCCAGAGGTCTAAGATTTTTCGTGACATACAATTTTATAAAATAATTTATGTCAGCTGTAACTTTAATTTCAAACTTTATTTATTGGTGTTGTTAATTAGCTAACCATTTATAAAAATGACTCAATCATTATTAAGTTACGAGACGCTCACTCATGCGATAGCAGGAGCTACGGTTTGTAATTTTTTTTATAGGACTGCAATGAAAAAAATTAAAAACTTACTAATTTAATTAAATCATTATTCTATTTTTAATAGGGCAGTGTGGTCGGAATGGCTGCTTTTTATCCTTTGGACACGATTCGGTCGAGGTTACAAGGTAAATACATCGTAGGTACTAATTAACATGATAAACAATGACGTATGTAAATATATACATTAGAACATTTTTTAATCAAAGAATGTAGCCTTATAATTAAATTTTTTAATTAATATCGTGGTTTACATGTAAATTTATTTATATTTATTTTGTTACAGTTGATGACACTAAAAAACTTCATGGGACTACCTTAGAATTACTTATTAAATTGACCAAAGAAGAGGGAATCGAAGCTCTATACCATGGACTAGGTCCTGTTTTACAATCACTATCAGTGTCCAATTTTGTTTATTTTTATGTATTCCATTCCTTACGCAGAGTAAGTTCAGCATCTCCTTCAGCTGCAAGGGATCTTTTAATTGGCATGGTTGCTGGTAGTGTTAATGTACTGCTTACATCTCCCCTGTGGGTTGTTAATACAAGGATGAAGTTAGAAAAAAATTCATATTCCAGTTTATTAGAAGGTCTCTTTACATTATTTCAGAAAGAAGGGGTAAAGGGTCTATGGTCTGGTACACTGCCTTCACTTTTGTTAGTATCAAATCCTGCTATTCAATTTATGGTTTATGAGTCATTAAAGAGGAAAATAATGGCAAGGAGAAAATTTGACATATATTCAGCATTTGCAATTGGTGCTGTGGCCAAAGGAATAGCAACCACTTTAACTTATCCCTTACAATTATTTCAATCAAGGTTGCGTGCTGGCACCAGTCTAAAACCATTATTTAAGGACATCAAAAAGTACCCCGCGACTCTCTTTAGAGGCTTAGAGGCTAAATTATTACAAACAATCATGACTGCAGCTTTGATGTTTTTGATTTATGAGAAAGTATTTCGTCTAGTTCTAACTATCATGAGAGTGAAATTAAAAAAACATTAATATTTAAGGATAAGCTTATTTAACATGTTAAAGTAGATGCTTACTCAGGTGGATAGATTAATGAGTATGGGTGTGGTGATACAAATCTTTTTGGGCATTTAACATGACATTTCTTAAATTTTATTACTGTGATGGAGTTAAAAACATTATTTAACTTGCTAGTTTATAGAAAAGATTAATATTGTACTAATAATTTTGAAGATCTTTCCAATATTATGTGTAACATATATTTCATGGTAACAGCTGTTTCTGCATTGGGTTTTTACTAAATAAAATAAATATAATATTAATGATAATGCTTCTTTATTATTTGGATCATAAAAAATAGTTTTAACAGACTAATTGGTCATTCCATATTTTAATTGTGATAGTTTTAGGTCTTCTGATGTGCGAACTATCATTTTAGTATACTCTTCAACAATCAGCTGCAAGTCACTGTAAACCTGCAAAAAGTTTCATATAAAATTACACTAAATAAAAATGAATTATTCAGTCTAGAATCCGATGCACAAATATCCTCTGGGATATTTAAAAAAAAAATTATCTTTGGTTTTAATAAATTTAAAAAGATTATATGAAATATTAACAAACTTATATAAAGATACTAGGACTGAGATGATCTTTCGGATTAAGATTCGGATTTCGGATACTTAATGAGTTAGGGGGACACAAATACCTCTTTAATAAGTCTGGGAAATATTATTACCTCTCTGACTCTTGGATTGTGATCATGTTGAGTCAGTTCATGTAATAGTAAGTCGGCCAGCGACAGTGGCGAGGCGCGTGGTGGTGCGTTGGTGGTCGGCACGAGGGCCAGGGCGTCGCGACGTAGTGCAGCACAGCACAGTTCAGCAGCTTCCACAGCACGCCCGCCGCTCAGCATCGCGCGAATACACGAATTAGGCTCCAACTCCTATAAGCATAAATGTTTATATATATTATATTATGTTGGCAATAAATAGAGTTATTAATAATGCGTTGTAAATTTTTATCGTGGACGTAAATATATCGACAAACAATTATATTTTTAAAGGTTCATTAATAAAAATATATTTAACATACTAGAGTTTGGAGAAACTGGGTCTAAATTTTAGATCTAAGTTCTTATGCACAAATTAATGTATGGATATGATCTTAAAGACAAAAGAAGATTAAAACAAAATTGCAGTGTCTATCTTAACAATAATTTACTCGGTGAAGAGTTGTGACATGAAGTGTAACATAGAGAAAACAATTACCAAAAACCTTTGAAGAAACCAATGTGGCATAAACTGTCCAGTACTGATTGCCCTTTTCATCACAGCTAAAAGAGTTTCTGGATCTGCTTCTTTTAAATTTGGATATAAATAGTCAAAGTCGATGTTATCCGTTTCTGTTAAACAAAATTGTTTTTAGAGAATTTTATTTAATAATTAAAAATAATGCGAGCACTCACTATGTAATTAAATTTATACAACACTAACTAAGTAAAGCTTGCTGCACTGGATCTAAGGACTCTGGAACTTCCTCACGCAATTCAGCTGCAAGTTCTTCGGGACCAATAATCTAGAAACAAAAAATCTTTTACATTTAGAAATCAATAAACATCTACTTAATACTATATACGACATTTTAATAATTAATTAAATATCTTAAAAGCCCAAAAATATTAATTTCAAAAGGTTCTTTAAATTTAAAGTGCTCTTCTAAACACCACATATTTTTATGAATTTAAAATTCTTAATGTTGAAAAGGTCATTGGTACTTGAGACAACTTATCACTCTGTTGACATGACTATTTGCAGTATCAAAATATATTTTGTATCTACCGATTGATTGATAATTTTAAGAAAAGTTGGAAATCAGCAATCGCAAAAATATTTGCACATTAGTTCGGTTGTGTAATGAGAGACCAGTCGTATGTAGTTTAGTATGACAAACTTGTGCTAAACATACGGATAAAATAATGGTTGTAAAAACATAAGGAAAATGAATTTGACGCCTATGTCATACGTTCACAGGTGTTTAACGTTTAGTGTGAGTCAGTTAAAATCATATTTTCATCACTATATAATTAAATTGACTAAATCATTGACAGCTACTGTCGTTGTTATTGGGCCCGTTAAATATTAATCTGGTCTGCACTATCTTGAAGTACACGGTACCTGTAGAGCGTCGTTAGCGTTCCGTGTCCTGTCAGGTCTGGCGAGGAAGGCGTGCCTGGGCTGCGCGAGTCTAAGGCAGGTGAGCGCCGCCGCCAGCCAGCGCCGGCGCGCCGGTCCGCTCTCGCCCGCACACCGCGCCGCACGCTCGTACACTACCGCCGCGGCTACGGAGACCACAGATACTATATTATTATAATTGTCTTTGGTTATAGATGTTCTGTGACAACTGAATCCTATT
>DVQP01000648.1:0-20534 GCA_018231745.1 Danaus eresimus
AGTTAGTTAATGGTCTAGTGTGAATTGTTTAATTATTTGTTGCGCACATTATTAATAATATCAACACAAATAAACTGGTATAATGTTTATAGCATTTTCGTTGTTGATGTAAAATATTTACAAGCAGTACGGTATCTAACAAAAAGTAACATTTTAGTAAAAGGAATGTTCAGTGTCGTATAAAATGAATTAGAAAAAATATTTCAATCTGTCTTATCGATATAACAAATTAATAAATGTCGTATTAAATATTGAAAAGTTATTAGATTATGTATACATCGTCTATACAAACAAACGTTTACAAAATTTCTCTTTGAATCTAATCTCAATTGAATATAATATGTCGTCGCAGTGTTTATAATAGAAAAAAGTAAATTGTTAATTTTACAAAAAGAAATTCTTAACGGTGTAAACGATAATTATTACCAAAACATCAAAAAGAATATTTAATAAAAAGGCGTTGTTCGAAAAGACTTCAAGTGGGAGGTGAGAGTAAACGTCGGGAACAGGTGACGCGTGCTAATGTCAGAAAGTAAGAAATTATAGAATTCCATAATGTGTATAAGAATTTTTATTTTTCGTTGGGAAGCGTAAGTGATATTATGTGTAACTGTGGTATAAAGGATACACTGAACTTAAATTAACAAAATGATTATCAAGCCTTAATGTTCTATCATATAGTGATAAGCATAAAAAATAATATTAAAAAACGCAAGTGAAACTGATATGTAATAAGGTAATAATCAGAAAATATATATCTTATTTGAATGTCCCAAAAGTTATTCAAAAGAGAAAACCCAAACGTCAGAAGATCTTTGTTTGGACGATCGTAAGTGGAAGAAAAACCCGCTTAAGACCATTGACCACAACGTTGAGCTCGCCCTGCCTCAGTCTCACAAAGAAAATAATGATTTAGCGGGTGTCCTGGGTGTTTTACTAAGGGTCACGTTGACCGGTCGATGTGTACTTTGAGAATAGTTTGTGGAGTGGAAACCAAGTGGGATGCTATCAGTTCTATCTTGAACACTGTCTGGACGTTTATTTAATTTCTTCTTCACTCACAAATGTATTTTGGAAAATGTGTTAGAGTTAATTCAACTTAAACTATAAATAAATATATATAATAAAGACTATATTGGATAATGTATATAAAAGAAATTATTACTGTATTGATATTTGGAAATTCCATTAAAAATATCAGACTCAACAAACAAGTTTGTAAGACTCAAATCTCTAAATATGAAAATATGACGATATTTATTGATTAAATAAAGATGTGTATTAAAACATTAAATTGGAGCTTTACTCCATCAGTGCTAACTTTTAGTTAACTGTCGTTAGTTATGTTACAGGAAACTGTCTTTTGTTTTTTATAATATTTATAAATATTAGTTTAATTAAATGCAAACACATCCCTTGTCATAACGTATGTATGTATATATCTTCTAATGGAAACTGATTTGAACCGAAATTCATCTCTGTTCCCAACTTTTGACGCAAACTGACATTTCTATTAAAGGGGTTGCTCTATTTGTATGAAACAATGTATTTAATTTCGAGTGAATTTCTCATTTATGGTAATAAGTATAAATAGGGTTGTAGTTATAGTTTCAAATAAGTAAACAAAATAGAAATTGTTAATCTTCAGAAGTTTTATTATAGTCAGGGCTTTCTAAATAAAACATGTATGCAAGTATCAATATTTCCTTTCTAGCATCCATATTCTAATTATATATTCTAATGAATTATGTGAAAAAAGGAATAGGTTTTAAAGCTTCTTATGAAAAAGATATTAATAGTCTCATTTCTCATTTAGCTGCAAATTATTTTATTGAATTTCGGTTTTGAGAACACAAAATTAACCTACCAGTAAATGTTTTTATTGTTACATAAATAGTAGTGGTTGATGTATTCAGTAGGTATCTGAAGACTTTTTGCTCTATGGACTTGAATTGTAGAAACAATGAGTACGAATAAGATGGAGTGATTTTAAGCTGACCTTCAGTTGAATAGTCTTTAGGAATCTTTTTGCTGTTCTCTTACTTATTTATTACATAAAGCACATTTTTAAATATTCAGAATGAATATGATCTTTGGCATCGGTCTTGCAGAGAGAAATGAGAAACTCATCGTATTTTAATACTTTTCCCCTGATTTATTTCCAACCGGTATCGCTATAACGCAAGAAACAACTATACAGGTGTTCTTTATATATAGGCTGTTCACAAAATGAAGTGTCGCAATAAATCTTCGGTTATTTACGGTCTCTCCTGAAATCAATCGTTCGCCGTAAACCCAGTTCGAGGGACAGACTTGTAAAAATATTAAAGAAAAATTTATTGGTAAACAAACTACAAACTTTTATGTTTTCCTGTATATAGTATGTGTTCTTAATTGCTCCTCAAAGTCTCACATCTTAAACGATGTCAGGTATAGGAATCTAAAAATTCATTTTGTTTAATTTACAGAATTGGACACATTCATATTATATCCAATATAACAATTTGATGAGATATAAGCAAATTCTAAGAAGTATTTTCTCTTTATATTCACCGACAAGTTGCAATAAACGCCCTGTTTAACATTTCTCATCATAAAAATTCCGACACACACATATAACGATAAATTATTTCTGCAATGTATCGAGATTGCGGGGGTTTATAGTTCAATTTTGAACTTTACTACCTGCTCCATGTAATATATTTTTGAATGCCTCATATAAAGTCGTTATGGCCGTCTGTCGACGTTTCCTTCGTAACATTGTACGTTATATGCTCTTTATTTATTTTGGTATAAAAATCACGCTTTTGTTAATTTCACTCGTTTAATGTAAAATGATGAAAAAATTAGGGTCTGTAGAATTCAATATTTTAGTTTTAGAGTGAATTCGTTCAATAATAAATTTAATCATATAACTTACTACTAACTAACATTTTGGTGGCAAACATACATTTAAGAACATTAAAGAAGAACTACCAGTAGATGTAAATCACAAATAAATAAAGTTATCTCATAAAACCCTTTTACATTGACCTTCTAATAATTAAAACATATGTGCTCCGAAGTAGATATTTCATATATCATCGTACTAACATTACGATGTTCATTGATTTGAGAAACTGTTTTCCGTTACTGAAAATATACAAATTTTAGTACCTTCAAATTCATTCGATCTGAATGATAGAGTTTGACGTCTGTTCAAATATCAAGAACAATCCCTTGCAATTACATGTTCTTAATTAGAAGCCGGAGGTTGGTCGGGCCTAACTCTGAATTAGAGAATACTCTCACAGACAGTGTGTTGGTTGCTGCGTTTAAATTATTTGTTTGGGCCTATTGGAGGGTAAATTAACAAGTGACCTCAAACTTTTTTCATTTAAAACAAATTGTTATTCATCTGGATCCTTGTTATCGTAATTCCTATTGGAGAGTTTTTGAAAGATAAAATTTTAAAATACAATATACAATTAACAAAAGCATAAAAGACTACAAAATATTAAGTAGTTCTGTGGAAAAAAGTTTAAACGGATCCTAATCAGTTTGTTTTGCAGAAAAAAAAATGTACTTCTCTATGTACAACCTTGTATTTTTGTTTAGCCTAAATTATGTAAGTTCCTTCTGTTGTCCCTCTGATTTTGTAAACATATTGTAAAGAAGCGTCTAAATAATTTAATTTAAAATTGAGTAAATTAAATATTTTTCCTGAACGTATGTGTTCACAAAAGTCGTTGCATATTTATGTGCTGTGTACTCTTAATATGCTAAATAAGATGATAATAAAGAACTTCAAGATATCTTTAACATAAATCATATATTTTTATAATATTATGTTCGTCATAATTTATTAATTAAAATTACTATACATTAAAAAATTCACATAACACAAAAAATTTAAAAAATATGGAATGGCCTACCATCATTTTCACGCTTCTCCATTTTATTTCGTTTGTCTGATATAAATTGCTTGAAAAGGACATGCGGATGAAACCAAAAAAACGCAATTAATTATTTCTTGTCCCAAAAAAGATAACAAAGTAAAATATAAACGTCCAACGGAGGACTGGCCCTCCAGGTGCGGAGCCACCTTCATGTGAAGAATTGTGCCACTGCGGTTACTCAGTGCTCTGTAGAGATTATATGAAAATACAAACAATTTGGAAAAAAATATTGTTAAATTTCATAAAATATTCATAAATTTTCGATATTCAAAATCTGTAACTTGCCATTTAAAACCTGCACAGTTATTTTAAATATTTAATCAAAGTCCACATAAACTGCTGTAACGAGTCACGCACTTCGCTATCTCACCGATAATCCTCATAGAGTTTATAAAGACAGGCTAAGCTTTAAGGAGTTTCAAAGCCTACTATCAACTATCAAAGTACTTGATCCTCTATAGTTTATAAGACGAATAATGTTGAAAATAGTCAATATTATATGTTTGCATGAAGGATTATTCAATGCAGTAAGTGCGAAACTACAAAACGTAATGTACCGTGTAATAGCTCCTAAATTATTAATGCTTCAACGCTCGTACCGAGTCCTGATTCACCTACACTTGCTTATACTCTCCTGTGTTAAAATATTAATGCGTTTGAATTTGAAATATGTATGTTATTAGAATATGGAGCTTAAAATATTCTCATTTTGATTTTTCCTCACCGTGCAAACCCTTAGACGGGAAAAAAACTGGTTATAAACCACTATCAATGTATACTGAGAAACAACTAACACGTAAAAAGTAATTTTAAATGAATATAACATAATTTGATTACTGCTTTGAGTTGAATACAATATTTTTCATTTTATTTTTGGTGAGATGCGGCTTTCAAAACAATCGCCTAACCGATTTCATAAAGAAATATATTTCAGCGATTTGAAATAAAATTAAAAATATAAAGGCATTTTTATAATAGATACAAAAATCAATACGTTATCATTTCCAAGATATCTTCGTAACAAAACATAAGAGATGTTACATAAATTGTGATTTATACAAGTTTCGTAGTAGAACAGTAAAATAAAAGACGACAACATAGGCCGCGACAGAACACACGCTCAAGTTTATTCAAGAGCTTAATATAAATCGGTGGGAATTCGGAAAGCAAATTCCGAGACAGCGAGATAAATCTGCGAGATTTCCAATATCAGCGACAAATAGGGATATGTAACATTTATGTATCCGTATGAATTAGGTAACTAGCACTTTGTGAATGTGAATTATTAATGGTACCTACCTACCAACAATGCGTACCCTTTCCTTTATCATACAAGTCAATTCGGTGCCGTACCACAGTGTATACATGTCTTATAACATTACCTCGAAATTCAATTAATAGTGATCCTCTTCTAAAATCCATAAAAAATTTAAAAAAAACATAAAAGTATCGGATAAATTCATTTTAGTATTCACTGTGGACTTATGTATATGACCTTTAAAATCAATGTAGAAAGCGACTTTCAAAAATAAAATCATGTTTTTCCCTTTTCTTTTTCTTTGTTACTAAATTTAATTTCAAATTTAGTTTCCTTTTGTTATTCGTCAATTTCGGTCTCTACAACTCTGTTATGGGTTGATATTTTCTCAAAAATATCAAGAATATTACGAAACATCCCTTTGAGCATATACTCGCATCAATCATTTCTAATTTGACGGCGTTACGCTCCTGACATAGATCATGGCCCTACATTATGATGATGCGAAACAAAGAGCTACTTAACTCCCTTTATATAACACATCGTATCATATGACGATAATTAATAGTTCTCCTTATGTCGATTCAATTACATAAGGTCCTGTTGAAAGTTATTTATTGTACTATTATTAAATTTTATATGGACCTCCACAAAATCGGAATCACTGACTCGGAACAACGGAGAATTATGTCACAAATAAGTTGTTAAGTAAGCACAGTCGTGATTATTGTTTATTTTTGTCACTGGTTTTATAAAACAAAGCTATAATTGTTACATCCTCCATTTTTATTCACATGGAAAAAATTCACTTGAAAATACATAGCATGAGACCATTTTAATAACACAACATTAATTCCTCGCAAAGGAAAGATAAAACAACAGTAATGTTGGAAACGAGATACGAGTGAATTGTTCACAACAGACGTTTGTTTAGCGAGTAACATCGACAATCCGCCAATCAATTTAATTCGAATTATGAAGCGTGTAAATTTAATGAAACAAAAATTTATATTCCATTTCATACTTTGTTTATTTCTTTGAATTTACTTCGTCGATCTCAGAAAAAGTGTCTTTGAATTCTCTCTTTTACCACTTGTGAGTGTCATTACATTTAGGATGTTTGTGTACAAGTATAATGCATACACCCTTTCCCTTAATAGATAAATCTGAAATTACTTTATTCTATATTTCATATTTTAAAATACCTTCTAGACTCTAAAGCTACAAACAAAACATTAACATAAAGAAACAATTCAAAAACATCTAAATGTAGAAACTAAAGCATTTTCGTGTAGCGTCTTAATTCAGTTCCTTTCATAAGGTGTGATTTAATGTGAGCCCAGCACTATATCACAAGTTGCGTACGAAACGGAAGAGAGAATGGCTCCAGTTGAAACTGAGTTACTACCTCAATTAAAATGCACGCTATTATACTGGAAACTAATTGTGAGCGCTTTGTTTGAGATTTCGGTGATTCGGCTATCAAGGTACAGATGTTTGAGGTTGGGATCGATCGCTTCTAAATGAGAACAGATGGTTGTTTTTGAAGATGGATTATGCTATCACTATAAACTTTGTTTTTTGGTTCTTTCTTTTGAAGTTTGTTTTTTGTATAAAATGTGATTGAAAAATTGTGATTGATACAAAATCAAATCTCAATTTTCGTATTCCATGCATGTCTTAAACATTTTTATTACATAATGATGATTCTTGTTGTTACTAAACACATTTTAGTAAGGTGTTGAATAGAACTCTAACATATAATCATCATTTGACAATTACATTTTTACTATTAATATACTCGTACACTGGAAATTTTTAAATACATAATACAAACTTTATCATAGTCTACAGGCGCCATCTGAGATTTGATTATAAATGGAATCGATTTATTTTCTCAACCGATTTTAAATGATATCAGCCACATCAATACCAATCACATTTTGTATATATATTATTGTGGCTCAGTTTAATAATTAAAGTTTAACAATGAGTATAGAAATAACTCAAAAATCATTTTATTTTTAAATCCTTAGTACAAACGCTCACTATAGATATAGGTTAGTAAATAATTATTATGGCAGAAGATGAAGATAAGTATTGACAGGTGTTAAGAAAGTGAGCAAAGATAGCATATCGTACATACACAGTATCTGTTGGTTGTCAGTAAGCAGGTGAATTTAAATAGACTATTGTTTTGAATAATACTCCCGTCTCCAAAAAAAAAACATAAACATGGAAATATATTCACCCATGTACATACATATAAATACGCGAAATGTTCACTTAAGAGTATTAGATTTACTTCATAAAGATGTCTTTATGCGGAGACGTCTAGTATTTTATAACATACTTGAACATCTATGTAGACATGACACAGTTTACGTAACTTAAAGCCACATGTCATCTTTATTTTGCATACTGTACTGCAATTTAAATAAGGACGATAATGCCTTGATGTATTCTACCAAATATTATGATATTTTACGCTATCATGACTACACTAGAACCACAATTTGTAATCCTATAAAGAGTAGTTCCATTTTGAATTTTTTCGAGCACCTTTAAGTCTGCGAAAATATAATACAAAAAGAATACTAGGATGCTATGAGAGTGGAAAGGGTTTTTATGTATCAGAAATTTTTATTTTTTTTCTTATATTTGTATTACTACTTTTTATATTATCCAAAATATTAGATTAATTTTGAAATACCTAACTGGAAGTATTAATAAAAATATTTGTTATACGTCTACTTTGCTACAACATTGGAATAAAACTCTTCGTAGAAAGTGTTTAAGCTTAATAAGACCAGGCATTCTTATTAACATTGTCTGTTATGTGAGTTATCAATTCTAGCACCTGTGATATTTGTCATAATTATTTTCAAAACTTTTCACAACTTGTTTCACATTTATTATTTCCACATTCATAAAACTTTCACAAAAAGGTTACGTTCTCTTCTCACATGAATTGTCTTCAATGGAGCGCTCATGCTGCGGTTACTTACTCACTTTCTACTTCTTTTTTGTTTTTCAACTCTCAATTCAGTTTTGTTCATCTATGAGTACATATTAACACTACTTAATTTTTTCCGAATAATATTGAAATGCCTATTTTGTAAGAACGCCTATTTTTGTAAATATATTTTCTAATCAAAGATTAGATTTAGAGTATTCGAGGGAAAACTTGAAATGGAAGATTAATGAAAAAACCTCTATATCGTTTATTTGTCAAACATTGTAGTTTTATTTCCTTTGAAAACAATTTTCTTATCTGAGAGATACCTGATCATATGATAATTGAATACTTCATTATATCAAAATAACATAAAACTTCCGCGGCGACGGTTGTAAAAGGATTTGTTAATTGCTATCAAATTGGAAACATTTATCGCCATAAAAATTTGTAATAGTCTCAAAATGCTAACAATTGGAAACTGAGACGGATTACTACACAAAATATAAAAAGTGTCATCAGCCAACACTAAGTGAAACCTATCATATTATTATGACATGTTACATTTATTAACATACATACAATAGTTAACTGCGATGTTTTTGTTCTAGATTAAGTCAGCGATACCATTTCCGTAGATACAATTAAATTATTTCCAATCCAATGAAGTTACATTAATCTTTGAACCGTTAGTTGGGTGCAGCATTCTTAGACGTCCGCTGGTGTCTCACAACTATTAACTTTGATATTGTTGACAGTTTCACTAAACTTGAAGTCCCACTCAAATTTCTCTGGAATCAATTTATTGTGATGTTGCCGATATTCCAGATTTGCAAACATCCAAATATTACCCATAACGATGTTTTTGCTGTAAAATATTACGATAATTAGAAAGTTATAATTTTAAAGGAATAGATAAAAAAAATGCGGTCGTTGTTAAACAAGCAGGTTCAGTTCAAATACAAACTTGACCGCCTTCCGTTCTACTAGGATTGTATTAGCCTATAAATTAATTTCTATTCCGGAGCGGTAATGAAGTAAATATCTACAGCTTCCCTTTTTACAGTTTATCAATATTAATACAGCACCTATTAACATAGAAGAGTTTATAAACATTTTTACAGTCGATTATGTTTAAATGTGAGTCCATGTATTATAACTGAATAAAATTAACTTGATAGCAATTGTTTTTAAAAACAATTTTTCCTTTTTTTCTGAATATTTCTAAAACGTATTAAAGTTTAACATTAACATTCAGAATCGTCCGAAATTAATAGACATGTTAAACTAAACTTTTAGGTTCAGATTTTTTATTCTATTATTAGACGTATATAGTTTTTATAACTAACATATAAATATATGTTCACAATTTGTGATTCTAGTCTGATGAACTTACGACATCAACTCGTCTAGATCTAAAGCGTTTCACCCAACAACCTGTCAAACAAGCTGAACTCCTCATATCCCTGAGTCGCCAATCACGTAACAAAGTGGAAAAAATATCCCCTGGTTATCCACGCGAGAAAATATTTCAGTCAGATGCTTTCAACCGTGAAAATGAGATTGTGTTAAAAATAAAACATGGTACAGAATTGCATGTGAATTATGTGACCGAGTTTTATATTGTGAGAACTATTTCGAACACGAATCAGGCACAATATTTATTGTAAGATCATTTAAACGTTCAATAACAAAACCGTTTCAAAATTGTTTTCGTTTTGTTGTGTATTGACCCGTGTAATAACGTACATATGAATTCATTTATGTTTTATAAATGCCTGTATGAAATCATTAATAACGTATTATAAAGTACTCGAACCTATCGAAACAGAAAGGATCGAGCTAAATTATTGTATTGTAAGATTTTACGAAGATACAAAATGTAATCTCTCGAATTGAAGGATTAATTTGATCAGCGGATTAAGAAAATTGTTTAATGGTATTTCATAATATAACTATGTAGTATGTTCACATGGAACAAGACATATTCTAGAATTAGAATATTTTTTTATAAGTTTAAAATTATTACGTTTAGTTTTAGATATTTATTTGTTTTGTGGTTGAAAGTTTATTTATGGTTGAAAAATTTTTTAAATAAGAGAATCCTTTACTCAAAATCAAAAAACGATATTCTTAAAACTTTATTGTAGATTTTTTTATATAATTGTTTGGAAAAATAACATTTAAAGGACTTTATATCTTTTTAAAATCCAGGAAAACTGATGAGATCTGAACATGAAACTGTCTGCCTCTTGGTACAGCTAACAACTGAGCCCAATGGCTCATCAAATGCATGTACGTACAAGCTAATGACGCGAGTAATGGAATCTCACGAACCCTCCCAAACCGTAACGGGACAAAAAGGGATCAGCCTAAAATTACCCATTCGCTATCTATGGGACAAAAAAGGGCCAGCTGCAAAAAGACCCGTGATAATACTCCTCTATGACGTTTTAGATTTAAACTTGGTTTATTGCTACTCGGAAACTATACCTTTAATAGGTTAACAGAATGGTTTTTGTTACAAAGAGAATTCATATGTTAACATATATTATGTATAATATAAATAAAATATACTACAACTATGATAAACTCTAAATACTCATGTAGTAATATAAAAGTCGGTGTTACATAAGACGATCATTATTTTTAAGACTCGTAAATTATATAACGCTAATCGCCACTTGAACAAAACGAGCACTCACAGGAGCGGCACTTTAAAGAAGAAAAAAATAAAATGTTTATTGACTTTTATCTTTAATTGAGCCGAACTGGGACGTTACTTTATATACTTGAGTTGTGGCTTCAACTTTAATATTCGCTTACATTAATTAAAAATATTAATCTCTAAAGTACTTACATATTTTTAATGTATAATGTGCGAAGAAACCACTTGGCCATTGTTTTCTTCACGTCAAAATATTGAATACACTTCCCAAAACTATTAGAGTCAATATTTTATTTCCCAGCTGTCATTCCTGTCACATGTCAGTTGGTGGACTTTTTGGAACATCAAAATGGAAATAAAGCTTTTGCAGCGGTCAATGAAACGGAAAGAGACGGTGGACGTGTGAAATGGAATCGGTAGCTCGTGATTTATTTGATTTTTCATGTTCGTTTTGTAACTTTGGCGACTGTACTTTGTAAATATTGGATTGGTAAAGAGCTACCGAATATCTTCAGAGAGTTGCGATAGAGTGACCAGAATACAGTCGAACATAAACAAGTTATAAGTAATGTACGAGTATGTTTGTTCCTTCTAGTAGAATAGCATACACAATTAGTTCTGGGCTCACCGCAACTAAGTCCTCTTACGGAGAACACAACATGATTAAGACAACACCTTGGAGCGTTGTTCACTATACTTTAAATAACAAACAAGAAACATTACCAAAATACAATCTGTACGAGAAACGTAAAGGATCCCACCCTACTTCCAAACTCTAGTTAGTACCGTAGTGAAATGGTATTGACTGAGATAGCTTACAGTAAGTTTAAAAATACCGGCGAAAAGTGGCAACGAGTGCGATTTTAAAGAAAGAGGAGAAGGAGCTGACGAGGGAGAAATAACAACCAGCTTAAAGAGACCCGAGGACTCTGTTTAATGAACATGTGATGGATCTCTGAACCTCAACCGAAACACGAGGGATCTTTTAATATATTCAGACTATTATGCACTTGATACAGTTCAAGTTAAAAAAATAACTTTTATAACATGGATAAAGAGAAGGTTATTATAATAAATAAATGTATTTTATTTATTTTGCAACTAAAATTTTGTACCAAATATGTAGTTGTATGTAGCTATATATAACGCCTGTATAATCATAATATATCGAACGCCCAAGTACATCGGAGCTAAGTAATAATATTATCAGATCGACCGAAACTAGAACACTTTATTTATCAACACGTTCACGTTAATTTTACTTCGTCGTTAAAATCTATGTAAAAATTTTATTCCTAATTTGTTTTATCTTGTCTCATTAATTATTAACAATATCGTATAAAACTATTAAAAGTTATCAAATTTTTGTTGAGCTTATAACAACGTTGCAATTTTTAACTTTCCTCTTGAAGATTTTTCCGCTGGTAGATTATGTTGATTTAATTTAATTATGGTACTCGTTTTTTACAGAGATAAGTAATAATAATAATAGTATACCTATTCAATTTTAATGAAGCGACTTCTAAACGACGGGACTTTTACGATTCTACGGTAATTATTTTTTCCCAATGTTCAAGCTTAACTTCTTCATAAATGAAACAATCTTTTATTTATTTTAAATTCCGTGCAATTATTGTTTTTTTATATTTCTGCCAAATAAATTGTGATAAAAATTTATTTCAAGTAACGTTATATTTTGATAAAATTGTCTTTTACATTTTAAACTATCGCCTTCGTGATGAATGAAAAGTATTTTCTTTTAAATTGAACCTCAGCTTCTTAATCAACTTAATTATAACTTAATATTTAAAAAATAGCAAAAAGGTGATTTGTTTTTATTTACCCTTTCTTACAATTATAGAGCCTTTGATATTAATAAGTATAGTATAAATATAATTAATAAGTATAAATTCATAAACAAATAGGTTAAATAAACTCAGAGGTCTGTATTATGAAGTTATCACCACTAAAATATATGAAAAATAAGAATATTTTATTTGTTATTGCACTAACTCTTGTACCTTATGAGATATGGGATCTTGTCAATCTCGTATTTTTAAGAAACAATCAAGAGTTTCGATAAGGCGACGACGTACAGATGTTTAAACTTTTCATTCCGTTATATTTAGTCTGCTTGAAGTGGATGATTCAGGTGCGAACAAAATTATTATTTGAAATAACTCAATTTGTTTTTATTGCGTGCTGGGGTTCGAGTATGCACCTCTGAAATATAAGTCATTTATGTCACAGTTTAAACGATCCTACGTGAAAATATTTTTTCTGAAAGTGGAACTGGTTTCTTTGTTATTTTCCTGAAATATTTATTTTTTGATGCATTTGTGTTTCTCAAGAGGTGATAGATTTCAAATAAAGCTTTATGTATAAGTTTCATTATAAATGAGCGTATTTGTTATTTACTATTAAAACATTCATACATATATATCCAAAATCGGATTCCCACATTTCGACTTCACACATTCGCTAAATTGGAAAACCGAACTTTATGTAACTTTAATCAACGCGATTGGAATCGTTTCCTGAAATTGTTCTACAACAAATAACGAATAAGACATATGTACATTGCTTGTTTATTTTATTATCTATATCTATAAATCAAATGATAGTGATGAAATGCATTTATCTTGAACCAATCATTATTCATGACGCCATTAAATGGAGATTGACCGTCAAAATATAATAAAAGTGTTTCCATTCACTTAACGGAGCTTTTTCTGACGTTAATAAACAATTCAATCACACGGGCGATTCTTTAAGTTTTATAATGATACCATTGTTTTGCTTTGATGAGGGCTACAGGGAGGCAAAGTTTTTCTGTTAGTCTCTTAGGGAATATAAAAAAGATGACGTTTATTCTATTATGAACATATACACTACATTTTGAAAATAGACACTCCCTCGTAATGTATTTTATTTCATAATATGTTAGCTCTTAGCACGTGTTAATAATTTTCAAAAATCATCTCTTTTTTTAAAATAATATTCAATTTTTGTTTGTAATAATAAATAAATAATAAAAAGTTAAGTGTTTTATCATAATTTACTTGAATATTTATAATAAGAAAAATCATATTGTAATAAGCGTTCCTTACTAAAACAAAAATTACACTTTCAGGTTTTGTAATAAATAAATTCATTATTATGCTATTTAATTGTGATTTTTACAATTTTATTTAACGCCATAACATTTATTATAATAGGAATATAATTTTACAAAGGCCTAAGCTAATATTTAAATAAAGCCCAGGAGATTGCTCACTGTTTTTTACGTAAATTTTTTTGCTGGTAATAAAAAATTAAGTTATTTTACCTGAAAGTGTATACCAATAATACGCCCACAGGTATTTTTAGAAATAATTTATGGAACTATCTATCTATCTACTACAAAAATAATAACATAAAATTAAGATTTTGAAAAAAATTGTTGGAGCTATAAATTTATTATTTAGTAGATATTTAAATTAATTTCTCTCAAATTTTTTTTAAGGAGAAGTATATAAGCCAAACAAAAAATAAATGTAACATTTTTCTTATGACAAAATTGAAAAAGTAACTGAAATTTCAGAAAGCTTTTAAAATCTTGTAAGGTCAGACATGAGAGCCGCCACTTCGTCTCAGTTGAAGCAAATAATTACTTGCATAGCGACTTTCAACCGCACTCTCTTTATTTAAAAGTCGTCCTAAAGTTCAAGCAAAACAATAAAGTGCTCTGTAGTGCAGCGTAAAGTAGTTAAGAGAACTTGCATGATTAAGAGGCAGCAAACATTTTCACAACTCAGCTCCTCGATTTGTTTCCCGTTTCCACAATAGCGCAATTATCCCAAGTAAAAGATAAATTTAGTATTAAACCCTATTTAACTTTTTAGTACAATAAAACTATTAGATTTCAGTTTCAAACCTCCAACAGTCAAGTAAATATCGTCTGTATTCCCATTGTACGCATCATTTTTAAAACGTTGCTCAAGATTGCAATTCTCCAATTGTCAATGTCCAAACATCTAAGTCGAATTTCGAGTCATCTGACTTAACATTGCTGAACTACCGATTTCATTAGAAATGCAATTAGTTTAACAGAATTCCTTTGCAACGCAGCGTCTGCGTCTAATTGCCTCTAGTCTAGTTAAATTTTAGTGAGATAAGGACTTATCTTTCGAAAGATCCATTGGGTGATTAAGGAAAGTCCTATCTTAAACCCAATTACGTAACAAACTTAAGTTTTCAATTACTAATCTTGGTCTATGGAACTTGATAACTTAAATGCTCGCTATGAACCCTCGATTTAAGAAAGTAGGCTTAAGTAAATTAATTCGGAACTGTTGAACTTTACTGCCATTAACCACTTATACTTTGACCATTTTATTTATCAATTGTCGAATAGACGGTTCCTTGGGGTATAAAAATGAAATCAATCTTCTGTGCAGAATTTTATTAAAAAAAAAAATTAAATATTCATGCTTCATAAGTTATTGCGAACATTAACAATAAATAACAATAAAATAGCCGATAAGGCGTCGGACCGCAGAAAGTAATGGAGCGGCTACTTCCGCTGTTGAGAAGCTAATTTGATTTACTTAACTTCTTAATCACTGTTTTCTGACTTGTAGTTTTCTCTCAAAATATATTTAAAAATACTTATCGCCTTAATTAAACTTTACTTTGAAGTATTCATTCCATTTGCATTGAGGTAAATATTATTATGAATACAAATTCTTATCTCCTTTTAGAAACTTTAGAAATTAATGTAATGAGATGTTCTAGTAAAAGATAGAAGATTGTTCAAGATATTTTGTTTATATATTTTCAAAAAGGGTTGAGACGTCAAAATTTATGTTTGATATTTGTCAAATATAAATACACCAGAAGCCATTACAAGTAAATTAGAGAGCAGCTGCCGTTTTATCAGTAAAGCAAATAGGTCGCGGCGTTTCTCTTGGGAAAGTAATTAATTTCATTAATTTATCTCTAGGGAGCCGAATTTTTCGAAAGACTAATCCACAGTATCTTAGACCTGATCTTTCAAATTATATAATAAGCGTAGGTGCCAAAGTCTTTTAAATATTTCCTAAAATTTTAAAGGCTTTCTATCTTTATTCGGTTTAACAGTGACCTTGTATCCAAAATCTCCAGGGAGGGCACGTTTGACAAATAAAGGTATCATGGAATGAATTTGGAAAGCAGAAAAAAATGTTGCGGAAAGAAACCCTGCGATCTACCACGGTATCCAGCAGTACCCAGACAAGATTGAGCTTCTCGAAATCCATAATGTAAGGTAGGAAACGTAACAACATGGAAAATAAAATAGGATTTGGAGGTCTAAAAATTCTGGTTGCGATATGCCGTCTGCAATAAAGCAAATTGCGAGCATTTGCAATCCGAGTTCGGAGGAATGACTATCTTTATAGCGTCGATAATGTTATGGGCAGGTAATGTTCTGTTTCGTACGTAGAAATTGTCAGATTATTGTTTTACGATATCTGCATTGGGTTCTATTTATTGCTACAATGTAAGGTTGTTTAGCATCGCTGTACCTTTGGAATTCATTGTGAATATAGTAGGATTCAATACAAAATATTTTGTTTGGGTCGAAAACAAATAGTACGGTAATATTTATTTCATATCAATAGGAGACTAATGTTTACTGTTCGAATCATAACATTGTATAAAATATGATGAAAAACAATACGTAAACACAAGTTAGTAAAGATTTGAATTCATATAATAACGTCAACTAGAGTATTGGCAATCTTAAGATTAGCATTCCTGGTGCTCAGAATAACAGAGGTCATCCGTAAATCTGTTGACCCACTTCTACCGACATTTGGCACGCTCCAATATTAACCCGCAATGGAACTGTAGTAAATATATTAAATGTGACGCCGCATATCCAACGTGTCGTGGAACTGGAATCATAATTTAAAGAGTGAAAAATGTATTTCATAAATAAAGACTCAATTATATCTCGTTACGACTGTTATATTTACAAAATAAATAAAAATGTACATAAGATGGAGGACATGAATAACGAGTATATTTTATAGTGATATGCTAATGGATCATACCATAGGCATGAAAGTATCATTAGCATATCAATGTATGTTATTTAAAAAAACTTCACAAGATCCTCCATACCTTAAATACTTACAGCTTACAGCTTATCGTCACCTAAGTACCTTACAATATTTTGAAAATTGTGTATTCTAAGCTGCATTCTGAGCTTCAACACTGTTATCATTCCCTACTTTGCACAACAAAATTTATCTCGAAAGCGAAAAACATGGGCGCTTTTAGCGAAGTTTCGCCCATGAAGTTGGGTTACCGCTGATTTTCCCTCGCGGCTTATAATGTATTTATACTTGCCGGGTGTTACGGTACCGGGATACAAAATTATTACGGAATTCAAACTTCATCACAATATCTTTGCTCCAAAATTAAATACTACTTTTATGAACATCTAATATTTTGTCCATTTAGCGTAAAAAGAAAATTTTATAAAGCTAGTGAGAGTAACATTACTTTTATTATTATGTTTGGTCTCATCACATTTTCTTTTTCTATCGATCTCACATTATCATAATCAAAGTTTGTAAATTACAAATTAACTTGACACAGAATCTCTCACCCAAATAAATATCACTGTTAATGACCAAACTTAACTAAAAATGATACAACTCAGTTCATAACTTATCTATAATCTCGTCTTTATAATGTATTCTATGTTAAACTGTCTTATACACTTTACTACTTGCTTAAGGTTCTTCAGGTAACTGTTCATAGACAACTTTCTAAATGTTGTAAAGCTCTCTGGGAACTGTATGACCTGCATACTTACTGTTCCCACGTAAGGTCACTAGTGGTTTCGAAAATTTACTTGCGACGGCACTTCTTTTTGTAGATTTTGTAAAAAAAATAATTACACGCAATCATTCTATGTGTGTGTGATTATTGAATAAAGATCATAAAAAAATGTATTCATAGTCTTAGTATACTTAAAATATGAATAATGATGAAAGGATCATGAATTTTATTTGAAATAAAATAAAATAAATCTTACTATTATTGTAAGACAAACTAAAATAAAACTTTTCTTCAAAATAATAAATTGTTTGCAAATAAAAATCATCATTCTAGATCCACAAGAAGTCAGACAAAAGAATAAGAATAAATTACTTGACTTTATTTTAGTTTCTTTCCTAAATAAACTTATTAATGTGCTAGGGTTTTGTTTCAATAAACATAAGTTGATTTTGATATTGTTTCAGATTCAATGGCGTAAAAAAATAAGAAGATATATGAATAATGTTAGAACATGGATGAAAAGATATCTGACGGGATGAGAGAGTACAAGTGAATCATGATCACCAAAATGCTTCTGTCGCTGATGCTGCACTGCTTCTACGTGACCACCGCTTCGATGCCCGGTGGAGGTAAGTAAACTAATATCCTCCATCGACCATAAGTCTCCCTTAGGTAGTTCCAAGCTACCAAATCATATCAATCAGTATGTAAAGGATTAAGGCGATTTTTGGTCAAGCCATTAGTCTTACTCATGATTCGTTTGCATTATAGACATTCATTCATTGTTAATAGTTATGTAACACGTCTAAAGACAAATTCCGTTGGATATATAAAAAATGTTTCTTTATTTAATATTTATACTTCACGTGAATGACATATTTTACTTACATATATTAATTATGTATAAATATCATATAGTTATATTTTGTTACGTACGAGAAATAAAGCCGAAATAAATATATAACAATTTACTTTTCTTCGTGACAAGATTCAATCTTACTTAGAAAGCTTTCAGGAAAAACACAATTCATAAAAAATATACCTTCATCCTAATCGCTCCCCCGAGTATAATATATTCGATATAAACATAAGGAATCATAAAGGCAACGCGATAAATTATCACGGAGAGTTTCCCCTTTACGTAAAAATCCTTAAGAGAAACCGCCATTCATTTAGACATACATAATACATTTCCAGGAACAATTCCTCATTCGGAATCTCGTTTAAATATTCCCTCTAAGCTCACAAAACGCTTGGGGGTAGATAGGCAAGTGCTAAAAGAACTCCTTACACATCTAATATATTACTTATCGCGATTCACACTTAAATATTATTAATACAATAATACCTTAGATTGGACTTTCATGTTATGAATACGTTTTTATGACATCGAAACAATTCCATAATTAGATTGAGATCAGTAGAGTCCAATATTAACAGAAGATCAATGAAATACAGATTGTGACGTAAGTTATGCAAGCGTGTAAGATATGTCACAGTGCGTCCTGGACGAGCTTTGCTCGTTTCATCGTATGCTAACACTGGTTTCAATACTGAGTGTCCGATAATTCAAATACTATTAAAATGAAATTAAAATTCCACACTATAATTTCTGCTTATAATTTTTTTTATTAAAATAAAAATATATATTTACAAAATTAGTTAAATATATATGTACATACAAAGTATCATACATGAGTATTGAATTGAAATGAAAAGTTTAAATCAAAATTTATAGATCATAGTAAAATTTAATAAATAATTCAAAGTGGCATCTGTTTTGATGACAACTTTACATAATACGTTCCTTGTAAACCTACATCTTTTGTTAACATTGCAATTGCTAACCGCTGTTCTGTTTCGCATTGAAATTCAAAACACTCCACTCGTTCTCTGAAATGGGACTCTTTTTACTTAATTTCTAGAAGGAATATAAATTACCATTGTATTTTTAATATCTCCACAATTTTTATGAATACTTAAACGGCATAATTACTTTATCGCTTTGAGTGAACGAATATCAAAACGAAACAGTAAGCGTACATAAACAAAATCACTAAAGCTCCATCAAACGAAATGAATTTTGAAAATCTTACACGAACGAGTGAACCTTCATCGACATTCAGATGTAATCGATTGGAACGAGTCGGTGCGAGGGATCGAGACAGCAGAATATATTGACGGAGTATCAAACGCAGCTTGAAGGGTTGCTTTGAACAAATATTTATTTATGTCAATGATGGAATCGGATTTGGCATTTACATGAGTATGTTCCTAACGTCATTTCAGCAGAATTATAGTATTAAATCACAAGAACATTATTAATTTACTCATGTAGTAGATTTAAGTAAATTCTGGTATTACTTATTCCATATAATTCCAAAGATTTTATTTGTATATTTTATAATACAATAAGCGTAAAAGGATGGAAAATATTTAGTGATACCTTATAAATAACAACGAACATATTGTAGTGTAATAAATATCTCTCTTCCATTCCAAGACAAAATAAAATCTTTACGAATATTTCAATTATTTCCCACAAGAATCGTATTTCTTGTAACCCAACTCGAGCACCGAAATAAACAAGAAAGGTCGAACGTCGAAAGGAAACGTCCAACGAATAAGGGCAAAGATTAGCTTTTTGCTTTCAAAATTATTTACTGTACAATAGAAGTAACCTTATTTAGGAACCGCAATCAATATAGATTTAAAGTACCGCTCGTATATACATAAAGTAAGTTCTGATAATAACATTTGATACAAAAACATTTTCTAAAAAGTCTTGGTCCGTCGAGAATTTAAGGCTTCTAATGTAAACGATACTATCGACAATGTATTACGTCGCGGTAGTTGGCGATGAGGATTCTGTTAAGTGACAGTGACAGTTTCTCACCAATG